>JACJUY010002789.1:0-28221 GCA_014220935.1 Platorchestia sp. MABIK
GTGTTCAGTGAGTGTGTTCAGTGAGTGTGCTCAGTGAGTGTGTTCAGTAAGTGTGTTCAGTGAGTGTGTTCAGTGAGTGTGTTCAGTGAGTGTGTTCAGTGAGTGTGTTCAGTGAGTGTGTTCAGTGAGTGTATTCAGTGAGTGTGTTCAGTGAGTGTGTTCAGTGAGTGTATTTAGTGATTCAGAGTGCGTTCGTGAACCATAATTATGTTTAGTTATTTCTTCACGTATTTTTAAAATATAGTCATTAACTTCACATATAAAATACTTCATTTCTAAAGAACAGGAACCACTATGACCATAGCATGAAATGTATTTGATCACATAAGTTCATTCCTTCAAATAATTAAAAAAAATCTACTTGTTTCAGCAAAATAGCGAAAATATTAAAACCGTGAATACTATAGCAATAGCGTACCAGCTACGCCCGTTTTTGCAAGACAAATAAGAAATTTCAATTCAGTGACGAATATCAGAACAAACATTATATTATACATGTTTAAAACACAAGGAATAAATGAATTCTGTAATCTAATAAGTAATCTTAGAACATTTAAATCAAATAAAACATATTTGTGCGTTCACCCCAGCGGCTTAGCTAGTCCAAAATTCCTGACGAGGCGATTGTGGAATTTTTCTCGAAGCAACTATTCAACGTTCATTTGCTTTTATGATTGAAGATGATCGCACGATCGGGTTGCCATGACTGCATGCTCTGTTAGAGAAATCAGCACTTGTCATTAAAACATCACACGTGCAATTGAGAACAGAATAAAAAACTTACGCTCTGGAATATTGTCTCAAATGTATTGCTCGGGCCGTCTTGTCAGCGCACAAATTAAGCAGCTCCAAAACTACAGAAAATGGAACTTTAGAAAAGTTGAAGCTGACGTTGAACAAGTAATAAATTTGAAAAATCCCAATTTCTTCTAGTAGTTCAACGTTTGTGTTGCCAGCAGAACTCAATTTAATGCTTACAAAACAATACGTTTGCACGATTTTCACACGATTGCACGATGCATAGAAGGCAAAAGGAGCTGCCTGTGTGAACTGTATATTGTAGGGGTGTGAGTAGCAGAAGCGTTTTTCTCAACGTGAAGCTTTCTTAATCTGAAGGTAATTTAGGCTTGTAATTATGGACGAAATAGTTCAATGAGGATCTGCGCTCATTAGCGCGTGATGGCAGCGCTCGTAAAAATGAGTGAAGAGAATTAAAAGCGAGCAGCCGCCTCCGAGCGAGGGTTTTCGAGCTGGTCTACGGGAGTTGCAATTATTCTTCTCTTTACTTCACGGCTGCTGAACGACAGAACCGCGATGCAGTGTTTACAAGACATGTGAGTGTGGGATAAGACGCGATCATTGGCCTTGAATATCATTTTCTTTTTTGTGCGTGGGCTGAAGCTGACTCTTATTCCGTTGTATGGTGAGAATGCATCATGTATGATTTCGAAAACTGCGATGCAGTGTTTACAAGACATGCGCATGTGGGATGAGACATATATCTACTCGATCATTGGACTTAATAGCATTTTCTTCACGTGTGTGTTGAAGCTGACGCATACGTAGTCCGTGGTATGGTGAGTGTGCATCGTGAATGAATCCGAAGCATTTGTGAGCTTGACTTTTGACCAAATACTTATAGGGCACAAAAATACTGCAAGAAAACGTTTTCATACTTATGAATATTTAGACGTTCTTACCACTCATCAGTAGTTTTAATTTATCGATCACGATCGCGTTGACTGAAAACTTTTTTATTTTTCTTACTATCAGTATGGATAATTGTAATTTGATATTGGGTCATGTGAGTTACAAGTATTTCAGCCTTATGGAACTATTTGACACAACTTATCTACCTACAATTTCAAATTATAACTGAATGTACGTCAGTTACAAGGGAATTTCTCACGTGCATCTCAAAAATATTTTTGTGTGCAATTATTTCCACAGTACCTTGGTAGCCCAAATGAAGACATTGGTTCAATGAACGATAAAAGTGACGAAATTCAGGGAGAAGCCAAATGTTACCATGAAGAAAATCTGACAATGCGCTCTGGGGGACGCATGAAATTACACCTCAGTCGAAAAGTTCGGGTCAAAATTGAGGGTAACGAAATATCGTAATTTCATAGGACAAAAACTGAACAAAATTCTTCTGTGTCGAATTGAATCTTAACACCAGTGCTGGCGCAAAAGGGCAAAAACACTGATTAGTTAACACTTTAAACCTATTGTTTTTTGTACTCAGAGGGCCTGGCTACTAACTCTAGAAAGTTGTCATGAAAATGAAATAAATAAATAAATTCGTTTAGGCATGTTGCACAATGGTTTTGAATTTTTTTTTTGGATTCGTCAACATAGGTTTAATAATTATTAATGTTGATACTGGTAAAGAGCCTAACTAATAAATATTTATAAACCAGCAATTTTTATCGTCACATAGATGTAATGAAATCAAGTTGCAGCAATGGGATGTGGAAGTAATCTTGAGTACTTTACAAGCCCTGGAGGCAGTCAACTGCTTCCACCGTTCATTATTAGAAGGGTACATAGAAGCCTCGAAAAATGGATATAAATATTTCCAATGCACTGGAGAAAAGTTAACCCCCAAAAAAGTTTCAAGTGTCCTCAGGAAATTTGCAAAATCCGAAGTTTAAGAGGCAATTACAAAATACACGAAAAAAGGAACTTGTTAGCGTACATACACACAAACACACATAACAAAAATTTCTAAATTGTACACGGATGAATCAATTTATGACGAGCAATCAGCCCCGCTGATATCATAAGAAAAATGTCGTTTATGTTTAGTTATTGAGAATAAATCAGATGGCCCGTTTGAAGTCACCTTTTCACAAATTATGGAGAATTTTTTTTCCGAAAGGCAACTTAAAATGTTTCAGTCAAAATGAATTTTCATTTTAAATGGGAGAATGCCTTTTACTGCTCGGGAGGAGTTATTGCGAAATAAAAACATTTTCCTCGAGGGAACCTTTTTAGCGCAAGTGGGGAGAAAATTAGTCCTGTAATTGAAAGAGTCTAACTTGTTTGTGTTGTAACGCGCAGCCAATTGGAAACATTAGGATCCTTTTCAATTTTGTTCCGATTGAAAGCGTCAATGAACAGTGATGGAAATGTGTGATGTACGAATTTTCTCGCCGCTTGATAGCTACTTTATTCATACGAGAGAAAAGTGGGAGGATTTTAATAACTCGTTCTTAAAAACAGGATATTTTTTGATAGAAATCGAGTTTGATTAGACCGGATTCAGGTTGGCAGTTTAATTAATGCAAACGTATTATTTTCAAGCATTAATCTGTTTTGAAATTGTGTTTGATGAACGCCAAATATTATTTTCTGTTTTCAATAGCACAAGAAACTGGATTGGATGATTAGGAATTTCAAGAATTTATTCTAAGATAAAAAAACACTTTTAAGAAGCAGCAGAGGAGAGATATAATTGTTCATGATTCGCAGCAGACCTTCATATATTGCATTTATTCAACTCCACACGAGTTCAATTTGAACATCAATGCCTCAAAAAAGTCGAAATAAAACTTTCAGTAATTGGAATTCTATTGTCATTTGATTCGTAGATTTCCTCCTACAAATGAAACATAATATAACGAGCAATGACAAATTTGTCTCACTTGGTGTTAACCTCTTATTATGAGAGATTAATTGGCGGTTTTTTCCTTATTTGAGTTTCTCCTTTTTATCTCATCGCTTCGTCAATTTGGGAATGCCTTATTTTTTAAAAGACATTTACTTCGATGACTTCATTGAGCTCTTTCCTTTAAGCACTTTACTAGTTTGTATTTTTGAGAGTAATCATCTCATCATAAATCATCACAGCGACCAGGTTCCGATTATCTTTTTTAATTGTAAATTAATAATAATAATTATTACTTTTTTCGCGTCCACTTTTACCTACACTAATTAATCTCAGGTAAGTATATTTCGGGAACGTTAGTAATAAATTAATTTCTGATGAATTTTTTACAATTTAATATCAACCACATGTGTAAAAAATTAACCATTCTGATGAGGATAACCAGGAATATAAGGTTCACGGAAGTAACGTATTTAATTTTATCTTCTCAACTTTCAGTTATTCCGATTATACTTGCGTCCTATTTCAAGAAGGGAAGTAAGACCCTCTGAACTAATTTACTACTGAAGAAATGAGATCTCAATGACATCTTATATAAAAATAAGAAGATGCTGTTCAAAAACTTGGAAAAAATGAATGTAGTTCTTTTCGTGAGCACACAAATGGCAGTAGACGTCTCAGATTTATTGATCGCTGAAATGATGGCATCGGATAAAATCAACTCGGACTCGATGTTAATCACTTGACGACACCCAAAATGATAGAAGAAAAGGTCATATAGACGATGATCTAAGGGTAACGAAGAATATGCAACGAAAAATTGTGGATCAATATTGAAAATTTGAAAATAAAGCTGTGCTTCTTGATGTTCAACAGAAATTTCTTCATTTATTGGATGCCCATGCTTTGCCCAAATAGGTATGCAGAGTCAGGACCTGTTGTAACGAGTCTTGATGCTCTATAACATCAAACTTCAAGTAATACAAGGGACGCTCTTGTTAAATCGAAGCGATGTTGTCACGAATGAATGTTTTTAGAACAAGCAGCGCCACCTAAAGATAAGGCATTTAAGTCCTTTCTCCAGTAAAGATTTATACTGGAAGGTTTAATACTGGCTTTAGTAACCTGTCAATTACATTTTGGACTATTTTCAATAGAAGTAGAATCAAATAATGACGGAGAAAGGACATGAGAACGTGTCAACTTCTCTCGACGTAAACTTTTACAGCTATCTAGGGTCAAGTCGTCGTTTGAGTTCATTCAAGTTCATTCCAACGTCGTTTGATTCGTGATGTGGGTGTAAAATCAAAGCATGAGTGAAAATGTTCTACAGGGTCTTTCTGATACCTCAGTAAAATTCAGAAGCGTTAGTAATTTTGATCTCTCTGAAAGTAGGCAACACTGAAATACCTCAGTTATGCTATGTCATATATACATCAGTAATTAACATTTTGAGTACGTTGCATAAATGTTGAATATTTGAGCAATCGAAATGTTCAGCTATCTTTGAATTCCAGCTTTTGTTGCATATTTTCCAGTATCCTTGGCAGGCAGTTAACGAAGTTTACAAAAGTTTTGAAGAATCTGGCCAGGATTGCAGAGTCACCCATCCGCCAAAAAAGAGAAAATCCGCAAGCCTCGCTCTCCAGCTGGCCTCAAAAGAAATGCCAAGGTCAATCCAATCGTGCCATTTTCGACAAAGGCTAAGAAGTTCGCAGCATCACAACAATTCACAGTGCGATCAAAGGCCTCGGCCTAATCTTTTATGCACACGGTAAGAAGCGTTTCATAACTGATAATTTGAAAGAAATTGGTTTGAAGAGGTGCAAGAAGGCTTTGAACAGGTTGAAAGCAGATAGACTGACCATTAAGTTTTTTGTTGGATGAAAAGATATTGTACAGTCGATATTGCTTGTGAGAGATGAAACGATCGCTGTATTATCTCTTTGAGCACTGCCTTTTTACCCACGATGACCCCAAGAAACCAGCTTGTGGCAAGACTTTTAATGTGGTTTCGAGAGAGAGTGACGTCTCTCTCTATCTACTTCTTCACCGACAACGGAAACAAAGTGAATGCCGATCCTTTCTGAAACGCCTTGATCACATGAATTAATTATTTTCCTACAGGGAAGGAACAAGTGTCCTTTCGCACGATTCGGTTCCCGCCCACACAAAAATTTGCAAAAACATAGCCAGATGTTGACTTGCTCAAGAGGTTCAGTGTGCGATTCTGCGAAAAAAACCATTGGCCTTCCAACTCGTCTGACCTGAACCGATTGGATTACTATTTTTCGCCGCAAATTGAGGCCAAAGCTTGTGCGAAGCTTCAGAACAGCGTCACATCTCTTAAGAAGGACACCTAAAAGGCCGTGGTGTCGTTGGAAACGGCAGATGAAATCCCGCCGCGTCCAGCTATCGAAGGCGTGGAAGAACCGTCATCAAGGCTGAAGGCAGTCATATCGTATAAAACATTTGTTTGACTGGTCTGCGTAATAAAGTGCCAATATTTCCAAGTATTATGTTACTTTTCTTGAGTTATTAACCTTTAACTACAAACAAGGAAATTAGGAGGATTTATTTGAAAGATCCTGTCAAAGCTTCCAACAGAAGACCGGAGTGTCCTCCTGCATCTTTTGTCGTACGAATTTTTTTTAATATCATTGGCGTTGACACTTTCTGACGAGCGTTATGAGAGACTCATAACAGCACTATTAAAGCACAGACTATTAACGACTGCACGTTGGGTCTCGAGCCATCAACGTAGAAGTGCATGGCCTATAAATATATTACACAGTTACTTCTCTCACCTATCGTCCACAAGCGCCTAAATCGTGAAGCAGGTGGTGGGGAATGAAGTTTGCCCTGACGCGGGTTGATTTCTCAGTTGGCATTTGGAGCACGCGCCTTTGCCTAGTCGGTCATGGTCATCTGGATGATGTAACATGAGTGGCAACTTAACAGTTCGTCTCCAACGACCATTCAAGCAATGATTTTTCGATGAAGTTTGAAGAAATTTAATTTTCGAGCTTGCTGTTGCCTAATTAGATGAAATGGCAGAATAATCAGTGCTTCCTCAGGGTTGAAAAAGCCCTAAATCTACTACACAAAACTTGGAAAATGCAAAAGTAATGGACTCTTTCAGAGGGTAAAGAGACGTTTAAAAGTTTTTGCGGTAGAAGGAAGAGCGACTCCGTATTATATTGAAGGTTCAATCTTACAATAATGGGGAAATTATTGCAAAATCAAAGAGTAAAAAGAACAGCTCAAATGTCATTACACATTCTTTATTAAACATCTTGCTGCAATTTTGGATTGGGAGCAGCCACGCCTCGGAACTGGTGGAGACCTCGCTATACCAGCAGCGCAGCCGAGCACTTGAAATGTCGCTGACAAGTTTCCAAGTCCGTTGAGTACCAATGCGAATTTTTCCAAACTTTTTGAAAAATCAATCAATGGATTAGGGTATGTGAAGAAAAAATCTTGAAACTTTTGTTGTATTATATTCCATATGTGAAAGCCCATGGCCTCAACTAGGCATTTTGGACTTCTTTGCAAACTAGCTTTAACCAAAATTGGAAACACAAATCAAATGTATTAACTGAAACAAACATTTTGAGAGCGACATTTTTTTGCCGACTAAGCCTAATTTAAGATTACTGTGCTTGTGTGACTTGGAATTTTTGAAAACACAGCCTACGCCGAAGTACTGCTCACTGACGCGCGGACATTTCTTAAAAAAAGAAAAACTTTGCGAAAAGTTCTTAAGTTTGAACAAGTTTAATTCTTTTCGATGGAAACTAATTTCGTAATGCTGAATATGAAGTAAAAATGATAATAATTAACTTCCAAAATTTTTTAACATCATTCTTTTTCTTCCATAGTTTAGAGTTTAATGAAGGTAAATGATTGGGAAATGAATTCGAAATATTTCGCTTTTATTTTAGTGTTTATTTTTTCACACCTTTTTTTATTTACTGATTTAATTACAAGCTTCAAAGGACCTACCTGCCACCTACAGATGTTGAGATTATTTTACGGGGGCAACACCTGCATGTGATTGATTGTTTGACGCTTGCAAATTACATCGTAAAATAAAATATAATGTAGTAAGAATAGATAATGTAATATAATGTAAATTGATATATGTAAAAATTTGTAAAATTTATTTCTTGCTCACGTAATTCTGTTTTATAATCAAGATAAACTCAGAGAACCGTTCGTGCATGTATGTTTCTTAAATCAAATTGCATTATAACTACTTGTTACGTATCATAGTGGATGACGAATGAAACTTATTTCGTGTTCAGAAGTGTTGTCACCATCATCGCTGTTCAATGCTGATTTATCGCCTTGAGGAGTGCTCTACACTAAGTGGAATGTTCAGTTCAGTTCAAATGCTGTAAGTTAGGCAGAGTTTACACTCCAATGCATCCTCTGGTCATATATAAATGGTTCGCTTTCTGCATATTCGAATTATAAATAAAAGTGCCAGTATACACGACTTGAATGAGATCATTATTTATTTTGGAGTTGTTCATAAGTAAGCGAACTTATATTTAATTCGCAGCAAAATTCACAGCTAGACATTCTCCGGTAGAATTCCCTTCATGTTTGACGCCCGATAAACTTCCTTTGAATCACCCGAAGGATTTCCTGAGCACGATAGGAGGCGATCTGAAGCATGGCGAGGGAGCAGTCGACGTCGCTGCATGGCCGCGTGCGACAAGTCAAAAAGTGAGCTAACTTGTCGTGTTCCATCCTCCTCTGCAAACTGAACACAAGACGTCGTCCGATTGGCTTCAGTCTCCAGGTGACAGATTCCTTGTGACGGCAACGCTTAATTAAAGAGGAGCCGCGCACCTCACTTGTCACTTGGATGATGGAGGCGTCGGCGCGTCGTTCGTATTTGTCGCACTTCATGACTCCGCTGTGAGTGGAGTTGTGTTGATGAGGAATGTGGTACCTTCTTCATCTTTCCTACAACATCACTCCTATTGTATTGTTTTTCATTAGGGTTAATAAGAACGATAACAGTTATGGTAAAAAGCATTTTTTATTATTGACATTATTTTTCATTATTGATGTTATTCATCGTGCGACAGTATTAAGAACAGAATTCACAATCGTCGAGTGTATCTTGCCTAGGTTTTATTATCCAGGGTTGTTTGAAAATTGATGACAGTATTCTGTTGATAATCATGATGACAAGTTTGATCCGCTTGAGTTTACTGATATTGAGGAGCACTGTGCATTTTGGTTAATTTCCTAACCATTAAATTATGATAAAATGTGGAAGGCTGATTTAAAATTGTATTCAGGAACGTCTTCGTTGTTTCATTTGATACACCTTTACATCTTCAAGGTATGTTAGGGATATAGAAAAAATGTTGAAACTTTTCATTTTGTGGTTACTAATAAATGTCAAGGAAAGACACTAAACAAGATTTTTCCAAGTAGGAATGCACTATTCGCACAATGCTATCGAACACTTTATTACTCAGATGCCAAGCCCAGAAGCATCAAGTGTCGAGAGCACTTTTGTGTTTGAACCCATGAAAATGAAAATTGCAGGGCGGGATTGGGTACATTTACATAGGAGTTACTTTAACCTGGATTCAGACGAGCGAGATTTTGGTTTGTGAAGACCCTGAACAAAAAGAATGTCAAAATGCGCAGGTGAAACATATTCCCAGTGAATGAAATTTCTTGCTGACAAGGCATAAAATCGTTGCTCGTTTCTTGATTTCACCATAGGAAGTAAGATACATTGCCTTTTTAAGGAAGAGATCCACTTGAAATGTCCCCGGTACGCCTGCCCCTGCACTCAACTTTTTGAGAGCGTTGGGGGAGAATCGTGTGCCAATGACCCGAAGGTTTCGATGCCTTTATCGGCCAAAAAAGTACAATTTTTTGAAGAAAATATATAAAAAAATTTTCCCATCTATTTCCAGTGCAGACAAAGGAATTGTATATACAAAGTTGAACAGCCTTTGTTTCGTGAAATTTTTGTTTTGTAATGCCGAGTGACAGTTAAGCATTTAATTCTCGGCCCAGCAATAGATTTGCTGAAAACAATAATAATCTTCGGAATCTTTTAAAACTTGTGTCTGGTATTTGTTTGGAGGATCCAGGAGAAGCGCGAAGTTCATCTTACTTTTTTTCAAGTTCGTCTCTTAAATTCTGCATGAGAAAAGCTTTCAATTTTTCATCTCTTTACAATATCCTGCAAGTTTGAAGTTGAGAGCAGGTGAAAAGAGTTTTATCCACGGGGAAAACAACACCATTGAAAAGTTCATTGTGTGGAGTTCAGATGGAAGCTATGACATAAACACTCGCCACCAGCTGCCTCCTCCAGAACAATGGAAGCGCTGTCAGTCTCATCAATTTGATGATGAAGACGATGAAGAAAAGAACAAGCGATTGAAAAAGTAAGAGAAAACCATCTCCATCGGCGTTGATGTTTTAAAACTGAATGAATACAGGAGTTATTTCAATGAGACTTCTTCAAATTGTTGTTAATTCCAGTCAAAAAGCAGTTGTGCTTGAAGGACGCCTCTTCTTGTGCAATGCTGTGTTGGTATAAGTCCCAATTTAGTCTGTGCGATGCCACGTGTTACGAGGAAACTACTCGCTTCGTATAGCCCTTCCTCACTGTAAAATGTTTGATCGTGCATTTTATTACGCCCATCCGTTTCTGCGAAAGGCTTCTAATTTTTTTTCACATGTTGATCAGCAAAATTTGAAATTACGTGAAAGTATTTTAACTCATGAACTAAAACCTTCAATAAATTTGTTAAACTCCTCTATTTCTCTCCATATTTTGTGAGAAGCATTAGTTCATAATTTTGCCCTAGCAGATTATTTTCATAATATACCTAAGCATGAAGAATTTAATTTGAAATGTAGATGGCGAGAGTGCTTTCATATTCATGGCGTTTCCTTCCGAAGAGTTATAAAATAACAGGGATTTTCTAAGTGTATGTAGGATAGAAATAAAATTTGTGTCAGGCAGATGCTCCGTCACGCGTAAAATTTTGTGACGAAGCGTGGCTTTTATGAAGCGACGATGCCTCCTATGAAACACAAAATGTCCAAGGAAAACTGCTTCTTTTTAACGTCGAAGCTCATTCGGGTACTTTTACAAAAGTACCAAGCTCTGAAGTTCGTTGATTTGGTAACAGAAATCCAATGAACACATGTGCTGCTTACGTATCCTTATACCTCTTCTTGTCTTTTGATGACAAGTACTTTATTCGGTATGCGATTATACAACCTCTCACTTATATGATGCAAAGCAAAATGTATTGTATCTATACAATTTTAAAGCAACGCTCGCGTTTGAAAAATATTGCTAGAATTATAGCAGTTTGATTACGGCTGTCTACAATGCACGAGTTCAAAAGCTTGGGAGGTTGGCAGGAATATAACCGAAATAAAATTTTGCATCGTGCCAAATTTCACACACTCACGAATATGACTATTTTGTAGACGCAGTTGATCTTTCGTTATTAACGAAGTAATTTGATTTAGATCAAGTCTTTGTGAGTGTATTTGAATTTTACGCTTTCCGATGCGTTGAAAGAACGTGAAACACTGAATTCTGACATGCCATCAATGTATCAATGTTTGCGAGCATTTTGTGCTTGAATTGTTAAATTGAGTTCTTTATTCGAATCACTTCACCTCCATTTGGTGTGAGGTAAAGAGTTTTGTGATATTGACACACGACGCTTGACGGTACGGGTTCCTCATTTTGTAATGCTTCGTTGAGTCACCGCACGGTGATATTTATGGGTCGTATAAGCGCGTCGTCTAGCTAGTGCGTTCCGATATAACAGCAAAGAATGCCTCACGAAGAGTAAGCCTCAATTTAGGTATTTATGACTGAATTTTCTTTCGGTATCCCGGCACGAGATGCCATTTTGTTCAACCGTTTTTTCCTGCAGCGAAGAAATTTAATTCGAGATGTTTCATCAAGTCACAGCATCGCATTGTTTTGAAGGAAGAGAGTTAATTTAGTTTGTAAAACCTATGGCTAACTAGTTTTACTTGATTAAAACTTTAATAAGGAAACATTCATTCACTGCTTGAAACATCCACTGCTTATAATTTGATACTTCGTTTTTACAACTTACTTGGCAACAGCTTTTAAATTTGTAAACAAATCGTGGTATGCAATTCCATTTAAATTTTCACTCTAGCTTCATACCGCTACCGCTCGTCACTCAGAGCAATATTGTTCAACGATGTTCTTGAAGATTTCAAAAAACTCTCTCGCCTTTAGAGAATAATGTTGATGAACATAAGGTCACTTACTACGCACAAAACTACCAAACAGCTATTCAGTTATTAGAGATGAAATTCGGGTTAGGCTTTTTGTATGGAACATATTGGCAACATAGATGAAAAGTTATCAAATTTCGTTGGCTCTCATGATTGCCTTACTGCCGATTGAGTTTTATTCTTGCTGCTATGTTTGTTAAGTGATGATGCTTTTGTATTCGCACAGTTGTGTTTCGATGATGCGATGTTAAAATGAAAACAAGTATTTGAAGCCAGATTGTGGCTACAAATAATCGAAGTGGTTCTTCTTCAACGAACAATTCTGATTTTCGAAGTAGCATCAACGTGTCTTAAATTAGGACACTATTTGACTCTGATGTGTAATGTTTGTATTCAGAAGCTTTTGAATGAAGTGGACATGAGGAGCAGCTATTCCGAAAAATTAATTCGAAATGAATGAAAATGGTTCGGCAGGAAATAAGGTATGGTTGATTTTCATCCACCATGACAACGTAACTTTTCCATGCATCTCCCATTACTGCATCTCCCACTATTGATCACGAGGTGATATATTGTGCTAGATAATTGAGTCATTTAAGAAAAATTTCACATGTCGATGTCATAGCATAGTCTTACGGAAACGCTATCGTGGCGATAAAAGCACATCGACGTTTGACTTCATATGCAGGACTGCGTAATTTGGCTTCATTTCATCATCCCGTGCTGCAGAATTATTCCTCTCTGACCTCCGTGCGATGACGCCCCGGCTTCTTGTTTCCAGCGGGTGCAGGTCGCTGTTATTATTCACGGTTTGCGCGAGATCGGTCTTGAGCTTAATGGCCTAGATTTCTGCTGATGCGCTCGATGTGAGCATTGCGTAATCTATTGATTGCATCAATGTAGCACTCAAATTTCCATCTTCACTCAACCGAGCACTAATGAATAAAATGGACGTATCTTAACAATACATGCAAAAAAATCTCAATAAATGTTGTGAGGAATTGGCCTTAATTTCTGAGGTACGGTCGTTAATTTCTGATTAGAATGAATTTAATTTAAGTATGCTAATATTTAGGTAAAAGATCACCATTTCATGAGTTCTTTAGAGTTGTGCGTAGAAAGTTGAACATCTTGCCGTAATCTCCTCCATGTGAGAAGAAAGCCGCCAAATTATTGCTTATCGCAATATGGATGATCATAAAGAATTGATTACTAAAAAATTGTTCTTAAGCCCATACTTATTAATCTCAAATGCACTCGCCGTTGATTTAGTGATGAAAAACGCTAAATACTTGTTAACGGAGGAGAGCTGTTGGACCAGTCCCCACGTGTGTACAAATACTGCTGTATCTATCTGAGAGCTTACAGCTAGTCAGTTTTAAAACTATATTATACAACCCCACTAATTGAGCTAATGACAAATTTTCAGTGCGCTGCGATTATGGGATCCAGAGAACCAAGATCCAGCAGTTTCCTCTGATGTTTTCACCCACAGGTGACAGTGGCAAATGCTTCTAGTTGGTTCATGCTTTTTTGCACTCATTTCCTGGAAATTTGATGCTGATTAGAGTTATATAGCTTGTGAAAGTTTAAAACAATTTTTACGCTCAGATTGAAAAGCTCATATTACTTATTACGGCCACCAATCGGAGCTCACAAAATCGACCTCGACGACAATAATTGTTCAATGGCAGCCAAACATTTCAATGGGGAGGAGCAGGTGCTCTACGGAGCCACAACTTGCTTATAACTCACTATAGAACCCACAAAGGTCGGTGGACGAGAATAATGTTTTCTGTTGAGTTATGTTGTTCATTTTCCTCATGACAAGGCGCGTGTAATTTTGGAGACATCAATCTTGATTGCATTGTTCTCGCTGCGCTAATGACCTTTGAGTGACTGCGTTCAAACATTCTCCATGTCCAACTGCTCTCAGTTGTAGAATCAATCGCAATTGCGTTACCTCGATATTTAAACCCCTATGGATTCCTCGGTGTTTTTAGGACATTTCATGTCACTAAGCTCTAATTTTGTCCAACTCAATGCTACAATTAGGCTAAATTGGTTAGACTAGAAATGTTCACTATAGGCTATTGAGACTATGTACACCAAGTTTTTGTAGGTTGTTGAGGCTAGCTTACATTGACAACACGCTTATGAGACTAGATTATGTTGGCGAAAGGCTGTTGAGGCTAGATTATGTTGACCATAGGCTACTAAGATTAGATTTGAGACTAAACTATTTTGAGACTAGAGTTGTTGGAAATGCAGAGCAAAGACTAGACTTATTGTGATTAAACTGTTGACGCTGCACTGTAGCGAACCTAGGCAGTTTACCCTAGACTTTTTTAAGGCTAGATTGTTGAGACTAATTGTTAAGACTTGATTGTTGAGACTAGATTGTTGAGACTAGATTGTTGAGACTAGATTGTTGAGACTAGATTATTGAGACTAGATTGTTGAGACTAGATTGTTGAGATTCAATTGTTGAGACTAGATTGTTGAGACTAGATTGTTGAGACTAGATTGTTGAGACTAGATTGTTGAGACTAGATTGTTGAGACTAGATTGTTGAGACTAGATTGTTGAGACTAGATTATTGAGACTAGATTGTTGAGACTAGATTGTTGAGACTCAATTGTTGAGACTAGATTGTTGAGACTAAATTGTTGAGACTAGATTGTTGAGACTAGATTGTTCAGACTTGATTGTTGAGACTAGATTGTTCAGACTTGATTTTTGAGACTAGATAGTTGAGACTAGTTTGTTGAGACTAGATTGTTGAGACTAGATTGTTGAGCCTAGATTGTTGAGACTAGATTGTTGAGACTAAATTGTTGAGACTAGATTGTTGAGACTAGATTGTTCAGACTAGATTGTTGAGACTAGATTGTTGAGACTTGATTGTTGAGACTAATTGTTAAGACTTGATTGTTGAGACTAAATTGTTGAGACTAGATTGTTGAGACTAGATTGTTCAGACTTGATTGTTGAGACTAGATTGTTCAGACTTGATTGTTGAGACTAGATTGTTGAGACTAGAATGTTGAGACTAGATTGTTGAGACTAGATTGTTGAGACTAGATTGTTGAGACTAGATTGTTGAGACTAGATTGTTGAGACTAGATTGTTGAGACTAGATTGTTGAGACTAGATTGTTGAGACTAGATTGTTGAGACTAAATTGTTGAGACTAGATTGTTGAGACTAGATTGTTGAGACTAGATTGTTGAGACTAGATTGTTCAGACTTGATTGTTGAGACTAGATTGTTGAGACTAGATTGTTGAGACTAAATTGTTGAGACTAGATTGTTGAGACTAGATTGTTAAGACTAGATTGTTGAGACTAGTTTGTTGAGACTAGATTGAAGAGACTAGATTATATTTACAGTGGACTGTTGAAATTACATTTTTGGAACTAGACTGCTGAAACTGTGCTATTATTATACATGACAACGTTGAGTATAAGCCGATCAGATTGCTGAGGTCGAACTGAAAGTGAAATTTTAATTAGATGCGCAAATTTAGATCTAAAAAAGCTGCAACTATTCAGAGCAACCGCTGTGCATTTTAACTTCAAGCGCCGTGTCTTTATCTCAAAAGCACTGACGAAGCCCAGTAATGGAGTTCGATTATTGCACTCCACGCACACATTCCTATGATTATATGTTTCGGCTGCCTAATTATTCCGGCAGATATAGCAACGTAACTTTTAATTTGTCGTACATCCTCACTCAATCTAACTCTCCGCGTAGCAGTTTCTGGCAAATCTGAAGGAATTAATGAGAAACCGAGCGGAAAGCAGGGAGGGAGAGAGTGAGGGCGAAAAGAGGGAATGCATGCTGAGCTACTGCATCGGGAGCAATAAAGTTGTGAGGTGCGCCCCCGAGGAACATCATTTCTAGTGAGGAAGGCCCAGTCAGGAGCCATAATTTGAACATTCCCTGGCTCTAAGCACTGCTGCGGTGTCTCTCAACAACTGTATCGTGCTCGATCGCGGCCTCGTGTTTTGAGTTCTTCTTACCACCGCCTGCATACCAAACAGAGGCGCGTGAAGGGCTTAGGCCCCCCCGCTGAATGAACGTCCTGGTCATAATTCATGCATAAAAAACAAACAGAGGAGCCTTTAGTGCTCTCCAGGCCTTGGATTTGCTCGGAAATTACCGCGTGAGAGACTCGGGTGAAGCTGGAATGGCATCAGCAAGAGAGGGAGGATACGAACTTTGAGAATTGATGAACTCGTGACAAAATCCCTGCAGGAGGAGGCATGAGCTGCTCTGTATTTCTTATTGACAGCTCTAGTACAACTCGTGATACTTAAAGTAAGATTAAATTCTAACCAATGCATATAACAGACTATTGTATACTTGTGGTTAATGCTGTGTAGGTTTAAAAGTAGGAATGAAAAAACTGCTCTCTAAATTTCTTAGGGTCTATCAGATGAAAACATAGGCCTAAAAAAGTTATAACTTGAGAATATGGCTTGTAAATGGAATTATACAGTGACATTTGCAAGCATCATGTTAGAATATATTTTAATAGCAGTGGTGAGTGAAAAAGTAACATTGTTGCCTGTCGTGGTGTAAGGTCTTTTTTTCGAGTTGTTGGTGATTTCAGTCCGTCATTACACGGTAATTGACGTAACTCTAGGGAATATATTGGACTACGGACAGACATAGGGATGCTGTTACAAGCACAAGTAGTTTTCTTGGTTATTCACCATATTCACCTCTCGATGCTAATGCACAAAAAAGAAGTTAAAACTTTACATGTAGTAATAAGTTTTTACCACGTAATTACCACACTTTTTACCTTGCAAATAACTAAAATTTGTCGCGGCAACATCAACATTCGGATAAGTACAACTGGTCTTCGAGTTTATTGACAGAAATATTATGCTGTTGTCAGTTATAAATGTGGGTCTCTTTAGCAATTCTTTTTATTGGTGGATTCGTAATATGTATCGGAAAGAGAGAAGAACGGGTGAATAGAAGTCGATCAAATAACAGAAAACAGTAATTTGAATTAACAGTGGTAGTTTATGGGAGCTAAGATTCGTTACAAGGGTAATATTTATTCTCCAAATAAGCTATAAGACTTGAATACATTTCTGAACTAATGCCGTTCACTTGATCTTTTAAAATGCGTGGTAAATTTCGGGTTAAAAGGAAATGTGGCAGGATTTTAATTCCCGTATAAAAATGGCGGGCCAAATTCCCGAGAGGGGAAATTGTGAAGTGCGATTCTTATTTGCTGATAAAATACATTTGTTTAGAAGTTTCATTTAATTTTAGAGAACCTGAAATACAGAAACGCAACAATTTTAGCCCAACATTTAAAGTTGACATTATACACACACGTTCAATTCTGTTTCACGTTCCACGATAATGGAGTTTTACTTTTAGAACAGTCTGAATGAAAACTTTTTCAGAAATGAATTTAGAACCTCATCTTTAGATGCTTTGGCCACAAACTTCAAAGTCTTGCACCTGCAAATTTTACCTGAGAGAGCTTACAGGAGCTGTATTTTTACTGCGAGCGTGTTAGAGACCTCACACTCTGCTGTAGAGGCCGGCGTTGGAGGTAATATTCCCCTTGGCAGAGGCCAGGCAATTATGCCTCTACAAAGGCCAGGGCGTCGGCAACACAATCAAGCGAACTGTGGAGCTCGAAGCCAGGCCTGCAAAAGTTTATGCTGTAAATTACGGTCTTTAAGTGTTCATTTATGCTGATTTGAGTTGCTCTCAGGACCAGCGTGAACGGTATTCTGGAGCCGCTTGCGTTATCCTACAATTCAACAATTGCGTTGTCATTGCATTTCATGTTTATTGAGCACGAATAATGAGACATCTTTCTGCCGAGTCGTGCATGCTCTCAATCGTGTCTGATGAGCATCGTCTGTGTTGTCTACCGTGCATGGCAAGTACCGTGTGAGTTTACGATCGCCTGTATACGATATTAATACTCAGATATTAAGATATTCGTTAAGTCTCACCTTTTGTACGACTTTTGAACTAGCTATCATTTATCGTAGATTTATACGGGGTTCACTGTAACAACCATCATCTCTAACAATACTTTCCGTTTATAATGCAGGGTTGAGCCTCATTTTCGAAGTTATTCTTATTGCTGTTGATGTACAAAAAGTTTGGCCTAGCATACAAGCAATATTTAGCCTGAAATAAAATGGATTCATTGAGTGTTTACGAGAAGTGATGGTTCACTGAAAAAAATAATAGCCCTATTTTGAAACACCTAGGTGCATCTGACGTTTGTCCCAAAACTGAGACACGCAGACGTATCTTCAATGAGACACTCAAGATTAGAGATGCTCCAGTGCCTCATTAAAAATGCTTCAGTGTCTCATCGACGAGACACTTAGGCTTCAGTTTGATGAATTTATAACTGGTGTCTCACTGAAAACTCTATGGATATCAAGTGTACACTGAGAAAAATTTTGTCCCAAAGCCGAGACACTTTTGTGTGTCATGGGCTTATACGACACACTTAAGTGTGTCAACCATGACACACTTAAACGTAAATCAATTTTATTCCACATAAATATTTCACTTGATCAGACGGGTCACTGAGGACACTAATGTACAGACAACGTCTAAAAACGTCTGAGAATTTGAAAAAAAATTAGTAAAGGTATTTGGGTTTTTAAGAGAATTGTACTTCATTCACAAAATCTAAACACAGTTCGGTTTTCAACAAAAAAATTTAGTCGTTTGAAACGTGAATATGTGTTTTAACTCTCTCAACCACTTTAATATGTGGTGAACGGAAATATTCTACTGTGTATCAAAATATTTCGAATGACCGTGTGAGACACACAGGTGTCTCAAAAATTTCTCTCAGTGTAGCATTGCACTGCTTTGCATGGTTGACACTCCTATAGCCTGAAGTTTCGCTGTTTATTAGAAACGTTTTCGAATGTTCTGGAGAGCAGCGGCAGATGGTGTTGGGGACACCAGTTGTGGGTGAACCAGCTGGAGCACAGCGGCAGAAGCTGCTGGAGACACCAGATGTAGGTGAACCTGCTGGAGAGCAGCGGTAGATGTTGCTGGGTCCCCAGCTGTAAGACCTTTTGATATTACCGGCGCCTTTTGGTTAAATAATGGCACATGCAGTAGCGGTCTTGCATTAGACTCTTCTTTAGTGTCAAAGGGTAAAACTTAAAGTAGAATTCGGAACCTTTATTGACAGAAAGAAAATTGCTACATATGCATTTACTGAACACTTAAATGACTAAAGTCAGAGTTGAAGAGGGACTAAGCCACTACATTATCATTGCCAATAAAACATAGGAAGCATGAAACTTTGATAAGGATACCCACAAACTGCAAATGTTACCATAGCAAATAGATGTTATGGCCAGCTATGAGACACCTGAACAGCCATGAGACAATTAGAGAGGTAAAATTTCTTTCAGGGTAAGTATCCTACGTTCGCTCGGTTTCTTGCTAAGTGAGTAACTTATTCAACATTTTGATGATGAACTATGATTTAGATGTAGGCCACCGATGATGAAATCGGTGCCACGCAATAAAGCTGATAACACTTCTTCCTTCAATTTATTCCTATCATTGGAAAGACGCAGATTTCCCCTCCTAGAATGCAACACTGAAGTTGAGTTCGCTACGAATTACATCGATTAAAATACACAGTTCATTACGAAGCAGTCCCGAAATACACACGAATATTCATCTAAATTTCCTCACAAGGACAACGTAGACTACATTGCTTAAGAACACCGAGACACTATAACCGAACTTTGTGAGTGTGAGAGTGTCATAAAGCGTACCACTCAGTTTTATTGCGAGAAAAACGGAATTTTCAGTGGCAGCGTCATGATTTTCGTCAACAAGTATTTTCAGAGCAGAAATTAGCTCTGCATTGGAATTGAACGGTCACAATCTTTTCACAATGAGATTGATATTCAAGAAAATCCTCATTTCGTCAGGGCTGTGCATGGGCTGTCTCTTTATGTACCGAGTGAGAAAACACTGAATTGACTTTTGTGTTTTGGATATCTTAGGCTGCTGCATTCTAGCCATTCTGGGTTGATGCATTCTAGGAATTCTGGACTGCTGCAGTCTGGTCATTCTGGACTGCTGCAATCTGGTCATTCTGAACTGCTGCAATCTGGTCATTCTGGACTGCTGCAATCTGGTCATTCTGGACTGTTGCATTCTAGTAATTCTGGCCTGCTGCAATCTGGTCATTCTGGACTGCAGCAATCTGGTCATTCTGGACTGCAACAATGTGGTCATTCTGGACTGCTGCAATCTGGTCATACTGAACTGCTGCAATCTGGTCATTCTGAACTGCTGCAATCTGGTCATTCTGGACTGCTGCAATCTGGTCATTCTGAACTGCTGCAATCTGGTCATTCTGGACTGCAGCAATCTGGTCATTCTGGACTGCTGCAATCTGATCATTCCAGGCAGCTGCATTCTGATTATTGTCGACTGCTGCAACCTGGTCATTCTTCAATGCTGCATTCTGGATATTTTATTCCTGGTTGCTGCATTGCACTCCCGTTGTCATGTGATAGCTGGCACTGCAGTTCGGATGTTCGAGCCAGTACCACGCGCGTCCATGGTTTTACTCAGGTTGCGTCGAAAAGGTGATGTATTTTCTGAGTAGCATTTCACCTGGTAGGCGAATTATCATTTTGAGAACAACTCATCTCGCGTAGCAAAATAAAGGTGCATAGTTTTCCAAAAATAAATATGTGACCCTGGCTTAGAAAAGTTTCCATTAACAACAAACGAGAGGCCCGATTTGCAGTAAGAGAGCTATTTCACTCGTAAAGATCTGAGTCTATTCTGTGTCGCCGAAGTCACTTTCGGCAAACATGGTCTTCGAGCACATCAAAGACTGCATCAAAGACTGCATCCAAGACTGCATCAAAGACCGTTCTCGAGTCAAGCGCCTGGCCTTTTGATGTATTGCTTCTCGCTCTTTCCCTCCCTCTCTCTCACTCTCATGGTCCTTTACTCAGGTTGCACTGTGACGTCACGAGTAACCTTGCTTGCAAAAAGTGCCTCTTAAAAATTTCATTCGAGCTATGAAACAATTGAAACTGAATGTGCCTTTTAAATGCTTGAAAACATTTAAATTAAGTCCATGATCTCGTGATCATTGCTTTAATGTACCTTCAGAAATATTCTGTTGGGTGGCTGGATATCCTGCGTGTCACTAAGGTTCTATTGGTCTGCTGAGTTAAGATAGAAATTTCGTGTGGTGATAGCATTCATAAATTTATACATTAAAAAAACAGACAAAAATATAGTGTCATGACCGAATTGAATTGCTGCTGAGCAATTTATAGAAAATGTTTTTACGCGCAATGATTGCATCTAGTTGACATTTTGAGCAAGCAGAGAAAATGCCTTTGCTGTGATTACAATTAACCATGGTCGCTTTATATCAACAAAAGCAAAATCTCGTTTGGTGATAGTAATCAAATGGCTCAACTAATTCTGTTTTGACGCAAATCAAATAATTTTTTATAGAGATTTATCCCACTCGTACAAGGTTGCGTTTCATAATTGTTCTCATATGCTCCCCAGTCAATTATTCTGCAGCAAAACTGATTGTTTTGCCAGGTCAGAGTGAACTCATGGTTCAACACGCACTATAGGGAAAACTTGAGAGATTCATTTGCCAACTTGAATTAAAGGCAACACGAGAAGAAACTGATGTTCTAATTAAAACCAAAAGGAAAATTTGAAGGAGTTGATTCTCCAACTAGAATTGAATGGAAAACTCGAGGGAACACATATTCAGCTAGAACTAACGGGAGAACGTAATGGAGCAGATGCTCCAGCTAGAATTAACTGAAAAGTTCGAAAGGAACTCATGTTCCTGCTAGAAAATTCGAGGGAATTGTCGTTCTAACTAAACCAGAAAGAACACTCGCAGGAATTCATCTTCCATCAAAAGCGTTTTCATGCGTTAGGCAGCGGCGTATTGAAAATTGAATTTTTCTACTTTGCCTTTCTTTCTTAATAACGGCAATTGATAATAATCTATTAAAGTTGAACTGACGAAGTCTAGGGAGCAAACAGTTTGACACAAGTTGTTTTTGTACTGTACATTGCGTGGTTGCTCCATTTGAGGAATGACAATTATTTTTCCAGTCTCTACATTCCAAAATATTTAAAGGGTGTATTAATTCAAAATGAACATAATGAATATTTTACAACAAAGACAATTTTCAATCGCTGTGAAACTAAGCAGCCTACATGTATAGGTTCAATGTTGTAAAATTAAACGATATCCGGAATATCAGTAGTTATGCAAGTTACAAAGAGCCTTAAAAACAGATTTCGTAACAAAAATTAACAGAATTTCCATAACGATCGTTAATAACTAGATGAAAAAGAACATTCAAGGGACACCCTAATGAAATTACGGGTAAAGAGAGCATGCTTGTCATGAGGGGCAAAATGAAGTCCTATTGTACATATGTTGTTTCTGGGCATTGCTATTGATGTCTGTTTATCCTCATGTTGCAGATGTAGTAGACAAATCGTCGCGCATGTGTGGTGTGACGAGAAAAATAGCGATCACTGTTACTTCATCTATCCCAAATAAGCTGTACATCTCGCTTTATATATTTCCCTTGTTCTACAGAGTTAAAGCTTGAGAGCACTCTCACTGGTCTGGCTTGGCGTGTGCTTCCAGAATCCAAGATAGATGTGTGTAACTGTGCGTTTCATCTTTAGTGACAGGTCGAGCAGAAACTTTCGGGTATTTAAATTTGTTGATATATGAAAACATTTTAAATTTAGAATTTACGATCACATTCATCGATACCACAAAATGAGGAGTTGTGACTTCTTCACTAACAAAAAATCTCCAATGCAAACGACCCGTTTATACCTGTTTCAAAAATTCATTACAAAAACAGTTTCAAATTTTTCTCTTCAGTACTGTTTCGATCTTTTGTTTATAGTGTAGGCTATAATATTAATTTTTAATCCACCGAATCTATAGCATAAAGTATAAATCTAATTTTCTCAAAATTTCAAGGAGTTATCTTCATTTTTTTCTCCCAAAGTAATGTTTTGGAATACTTGATGATCTGATGCATCAGGATCTACGAAGTAGGTATTATCAGCTCATCATAGTTGTGCCTTTATTGGATTGTATCGGTATTTTTTTCTGTAATTTCGGCACTTCAAGTTCGGAATTATCGATTGTTTTTTGAGCGTCCAGGGGGGAGTCAGAAGATGATGGACTGATTTATTCATAGAATACATCGCAGACTTCTCGCTATTCCGGGTTAGCTGGGGTCGAGGGGGGTGTGGGCCTCGGGTGTGTGGTGGTTTTGGCCTCTCACTTCTAGAACCAGACCTCAAGTTATTGGTATGAACACCACGTATCGACTCACTCTTTTCCCTCGTAGACCAATGAACTTGAAGCCAAACTTCAAGCCAATGTTTCTTGTGGTGGCCCAAGCTCGCGCTACTCGTGCGAATGTCGTACGCTGAGCCGCCACCCTCAAAACCCGCTAATAGTACGACAGGCTGCCCTTCCGCCACCTCCGGAGCGAGGGGTAAATATATAAATTATATGGAAGAACTGTAGCACGCTCTGCCTGACAGTTTCATTCTTTACTCGCCATTATTCATTGAACGCTCTTCACTCACTCTTCACTTTATGGCCATCGCAGCAAATCCAAGTCGAAGACTCCTTTCTCCAACTAAAGGTCCGCTCAATAGGCACAACCTCAGACTTAGTGCAAGAGAGGGCACTAAATTTCGTCACTCTTACTCTTCTTGGTGCAGCCAGAGTAAACTCCACGTCAATTGCTCGCCCTACTCTAATGATTTCGACGAGCGCTCACTTCCCCTGGCATAGCCAGAGGCAACTTTCTCACCGCTCTTTGACTCAATAGTCTAAAGCACAGCTATTGAGAGCATATAACCTCATCGCTCCTTGACGGCGCCAACCGCTCCCCTTTTTCCTATGGAGCGGAGCAAGAGCTTCCTCGACAAGTGCTTCTTTTTTGGTAATGTTGCTTACCTGCACGATTGTAGACAAGTGCTCTTTCATAACCGCATCTTCACCTTAAGCCCTCTTTGCCCAACCCTGTACGACTGGAACATACGGATAGGCCTACACTCTCCGCAATTTGGACTCGACGTCCAGCACTTTTACAATTTGATGTGTGTTGCAGCGCGTTCTTCAGTACACACGAGATCCTGACCTGCAACGAAATCGGAGTAGTCACCACTTCGAGCTCGCTCAACACGACAACCAATCACTCAACTGAGGTCTCGCAACCGACTACGCCAACGCTCCGCACTCGTGGACATCACCTCAAGGCTTTCGGGGTTCAGGATCCTCAGCGACGCCCTATCGCTCAGTTCGGCTACTGTATGACCAATAACCCACTCTTCAGTCTTTTATTTAATCGTGTCCTTTCTCGTCGTTATTTTCCTGTCGGGTACAACTTGAATGAACTCAATTGTTTCACTATGATAGGCGCATAAAAACCAAGGCTATTTTTGGCGCACCTTGAGGGTCAAGGTGCTAGCAGGGAAGGTACCAAGTTCTCGCCGCTGAGTCATTTAAGTGTGTTACGAAAGTCCGTTGATTTGATTTTTATGGATGACGTGTATTCTGGTGGGTTCGACTACGAACCTGTTAATCTGGTTCTTTAGTTCGATTACATTTATTTATTTTCAAGTTGTTACTTAAAGCGTTTTGTAATCCTTGAAACAATGTTGATATAAATAAAGATTTAATTTTAATATTGTGTGAATAGTATTCATACCATAACTAGTTTGAATTAGATTGATTTAATTTAATCTTCATTTGCGTGTCAGATTTGTAATGAAATTAGTCCACTCTCTGAAATTTGGTACCCTGACTTCAGTAAAAATTACATTATGATTTATGTCCTCAAATGCTATTTACGACATTCGGCAAGGAAAAATTTTCACGAAGGACCACCGCCCGCCGATGTCTCACCCATAGTGCCATTAAAAATATGGGTGACTCAAAAGAAAGGCCAAAATTAAACTAGGGAGGTTGACTGCGGGTGCGCGTGTGTCAGCGAAGTCTGTAAATTTTACTATTTGCTTACGTTAAATGAAAACTATTACTATTATTATTATAATACCCTCTTTTATGTCTAATTTATCCCTACACACTCTCTTTCTCCAACCTATACCTCTTCCCCAGTGATGCAGCCCTCTACCAATACCTTATTTCTTCAACCAATGCCGTATTACCTCAACCAATACATTATTAGCTTAACGAAACTTTCTTTCCTCAAGCACAACTTCCCTCAACCATCAACAATGGAACAACCAGGCATTGCAGATCCCAAGCCGAGGTGCAGCTTTGGTAGGTAGAGATACTCTTTTAGACGCATCGCTGGGGTGAACTTTCTCTCAAAAGCAATTAATGCTATCGTTGAGCCGATGAGATTACATGGCAACAATGGCAACGCGTGGCGTCTTCGCAGGTTTATTGCCTTCACAATGGCCATTGGACGCGACTGGATCACGGTAATGGGCCGCAGCATCGTGTCAGTCCGGAGATTTGTTGGTGTTGCTGGTGCTGCTGGTGTTGGTGTTGCTGGTGTTGCTGGTGCTGCTGGTGTTGGTGTTGGTGCTGGTGTTGCTGGTGCTGGTGTTGCTGGTGTTGCTGGTGTTGATGTTGCTGGTGTTGGTGTTGTTGGTGTTGGTGCTGCTGGTGTTGCTGGTGTTGGTGTTGCTGGTGTTGGTGCTGCTGGTGTTGGTGCTGCTGGTGTTGATGTTGTTGGAGTTGGTGGTGCTGGTGCTGCTGGTGTTGGTGTTGGAGCTGGTGGTGTTGGTGCTGCTGGTGTGGCTGCTGGCGTTGCTTGTGCTGATGGTGTTGCTGGTGTTGGTGTTAGTGCTGCTGGTGTTGGTGTTGTTGGTGCTGGTGTTGCTGGCGCTGCTAGTGCTGCTGGTGTTGCTGGTGCTGGAATTGGTGTGGAAAAGCTATTTTGGTGCCATTGGAAATAATAGCATTTTGCACAAGAATTGGACGAAGCTTTTTCTCTCCTTGATTTTTTTTTGTGAATGAAAATTGAAAAATACTTTTCATAAATTTTGTTTTGTTGGTATTAACACAATCTGTGTGTGAAAAAATTATGATTCCCTCAGACCACATAGGAGAACAAAAAATTTCATTGCCAATGAGCTTTAACGATTTCTCTAGCCCAGCTAGTCGAGGAGAAATTTAGATATGGAGCTAGAAAAAGAGATTTCGAAGGAGATCTGGGTGAGTGACTGCCTTACTATGGCTCTCCACAACCCATTTTATTACTTGGCTCACTCCTCCAGGAACCTAATAGAAGCTATTTATCGGTCACTTTTCACCAATGAGAAGTCGATGTGCGAGCGGGTGCTGCGAGGCAAATCACAGCCAGATCGGCTCTCATACACTCCTCAGTCAATTGTCCCCTTTTATTTCGCTTTGTATCGGACACAGATCGTCCAGTTTTTAATTCCACTCTCTGGAATATTTATCCTACACATTGAGATAGGAAATGTCAAAATAGCTACTTTCAAATTTTGGCCAGATGATCTTTTTCATAAGCGAAGAAGATGTCTCAAGTTCAAATATTGTATGAAATATAGTTCACCATCTGGCATGTTTTCTAATAGTATTTTATTCAAATAATTATGTGATTTTTGCTGATACAAATGCTATGTATGTGCGTGTGGCTTCAGAAGCAAGTGAGCTCAAATCTAAGTATCCCATTGTATTTTATGTTTCCCTTCGCCATTCTTTACGTGGTTGCTGTGCACTGATTCTATTGATTTCATTTGGTATGAAATATTACATTTAATCTGTTAGAATTCATTTATACAATCTTACATATATTATCGTTATTTCCCAATTTGGCCGAAGCTTGGTGAACTCAATTCAATGTTTGTCATTGTTTTTTTGTATTTCTCCATTTCAGCCCTGTAATGTCCCAATCTCCTTGATTTAAATTTTTCTTCGCTACTGCTCAGTTTTAATCTCTGTCAGAGAAGCTCATTTCTGTGACATTTGTTATAAACAGCCATACTGGAAATGAATTTATTGGCTACATACTTATAGAAGTATAAAATTAACGGATCGGGCTTGATTTCGAAGAATTGCATCGCATTTTTCTAAATTGTGTAATGATCGGCACAAATGAGCTTTAATTCGGCCACATTAGTCTGGGCTAGAGCAGACACTTTGTGTTCGAGCGCTCGCCTCACGCGGTCAAGTAGCGGGCAAAATAGTAGGTAAATAAATAGGGCGACATGGCCTGGGCAATTACTTGGCGGCTCTCAAGGTCTCATGAACGCATTCAATTTGGTATGATGGCCTGGGCGGCGCTTATAGCTTTGCCGGGGCGTCGGGGTGGAAATTGGCTGAGCTACCGAAGATTTCCAAGATTTCCGGGCCCGCGGCAAGAGTCCTCGGCCAAGCGCTATCAAAAGAATGTTCACTGCGGGTGTCTCATTTTTTCATTAACTTTCTCTTCCATTTCTTTTCCCCTGTTTCGCCCTCTCCCTTCCTCAAACATGCGTGTCCTGCTCTGTTTGAGCTCCACGGTAGTCTTCAATTCTGCAGGGTCTCCTCGCAAGAAGCTGCGAGCAATTCTTCAGGAAATTGAAGGCTCTCAACGAAATTATTGTGAACAAATCCGTGCTATGTTAACACCTCACTCACTGCTCCACTTGGCAGGGAGTACTAATAGGATAAAAAGGTCGATGCACTTACATAAATTAAAACGGTGCACTCTGTTTCAATTTGAGCGATAATTTTCAAAGTTGCAATGGTCCCAACCAGTGGCTAAAATACGGTGGCTAAACCTTACAATCATGATCCCAACCAGTGGCTCAATGCGCTGATGATCTTCCATAAGTTTCCAAGTGCTGCTATTTCCATGATTCAAAAGTTGAAAATTCCTCACCATCATAAAAAATGCTTTATACAATCGACGATCATTTAATTGGGACATTAATTGCGAATTTTAATTGGTGCTTTTCAAATACTGTAACAGTGTGTAGCGTGCGTAGGTTGGTAGTGAAGCGTCCGTAGCAAGGCAGGGAGTTCCTTGCAAGCAGCATTTGAGTCTGCAACTATGGTTGTGGTGGTGCTGGGTCTGCCACCGTGGTTGTGGGGGTGCTGAGTCTGCCACCGTGGTTGTGGGGGTGCTGAGTCTGCCACCATGGTTGAGGTGGTGCTGAGTCTGCTACCATGGTTGTGGTGGTGCTGTCTGCTACTATGGTTGTGGTGGTGCTGTCTGCTACTATGGTTGTGGTGGTACTGTCTGCCACAATGGTTGT
>JACJUY010002789.1:28481-42636 GCA_014220935.1 Platorchestia sp. MABIK
GACAGTGGTTGTGGTGAGTCTGCGACCATGGTTGTGGTGGTGCTGAGTCTGCGACCGTGTTGGTGGTGGTGCTGAGTCTGCGACCGTGGTGGTGGTGGTGCTGAGTCCGCCACCATGGTTGTGGTGGTACTGAGTCTGCGACCGTGGTTGTGGTGGTACTGAGTTTGCCACCATGGTTGTGGTGGTGCTGAGTTTGCGACCGTGGTTGTGGTGATGGTGAGTTTGCCACCTTGGTTGTGGTGGTGCTTAGTTTACTATCATACTTGTGGTGGTGCTTAGATCAGCCTCACTGCTTCACCACAGGGCCTACGTCGGTTAACTCAACTGGGAGCTCCTAACCCACAAGCCTGGTCAACGGTGATAAAATACTCAAGGTCGACGTTAACCCCAGTTCAACCGAATAAAATTAGCTCCAGTTATTCCCAGTTTATCATGACTTGAATGAAGCATCTTTAATTTATTTTATTATTAATTGAACCACCGGGACCTATTTTCATCAGTATAAGATGAGTGCCAAAAGATAATGTTGTATAACTCTTGGATCGACTGTAATTTGCCTTCAGCGATATTTAAAGGTAGAATTTTCATTTTTAAATTTGCTTTTCTATGGACTTTTAATTATTTTCAGAAGGAAACAACGTTATTGCTCCGAGGCATTCATCCATCGTCTAACATCGATCATTTGAATTCTTCTATGAGTATGATTAGTATGAGTATGAATATGATTAATACTTTAAATGCGACATGAACAATCGGTTGTCTCGGAGGGATTTTCATTCGGCTGCTGACCGACCAGAAGTCATAAACCTAATTTTCAGAAATACTTAATCAAAATTAAATGCAGGCACGATCAATTGATCGTTTGTCATTTCTCCAATTGGTCAACTGAAATTAAATTAATTCGAGTCGAATTACAAACCTCAATTTAACCCGTCGCGGTTAAAGTGTTAAGTACTGCAGTTAATGTTCCTTTTTTGATATTAATTAGTTTTCGTCACCTTATCAAATCCATGGGGCTAGGAATAACGCAATTAGATTTACGATAGAGGTGGCGCTTCATAAAACGTTTCGCCTATAGGTTTTCCTTCAATTTTCTTACACGTAAGGGTTTCTGTAACTTCGTCATAAGATACAAAAAACAAATGGGGCCATGTCAAGGCTTTGTACATGATTTGCTAATTCATTTTACGGATCATTGCAAGCCTCGAATTTTTCATTTATTCCAAAAATTCACTTAATGAGTGTTTTTGCTTGAGTCATTAACAAACTCGTTCGAATTAAATGAGGACATCCAATTCTCCACCTTGTGATTCAGTTCGCTACTTCACTGCGTGCTAAATGTTTTGAAATAAGTCTCCAGAAATCAGCAAGAATTTTTTAAAACTCAGTAGAGGTTTCAATTTGAGATTATTATAGTGTAAGAACGAAACATATGTCTACAAGCCTTAATTTTGAATGTGCAAGAAAATAAGTCTTTAGTCCTAAGTCATAAAAATAAAACTTAAGTATAATAATCAGTTTTCAAGTTTTCATGCTGTAATATACAAACCGTCTCTAAAAAAGTTCCCTAAAAATAAAACTTGGGTATAAATTTGTTTCAAGTTTTAATGATGTGATGTACAAACTATCTGTATAATAGTCTGCATATTTGCTAACTTTTCTACCTCGTCGTCGAACAAAGAAGTTGGAGCCCAAATTAAGTTTTCCTTTGGTTACTTGAATATAGCAAGTGCATCCTAAATCGCGATGTGCGGACGATAATTTTTCAGGAAAATTAAAGAGCTTCTTCTCACCTCCGGCGTGTTTGCTCGGAGGGCTAATGAGCAGCTCAGTATACTAATCCTTCCAGATTTGCTCCATAGGAATATATCCTCCTCCTCCAAATGAGAAGGATCTCAGGGACGCTCGGCAGCAGTATGCAAAAATCAAGGCTTGCTGTTGAGGAAGGGAGCTTTCGGGACGGCGCACAAGAGTTCAACTCGGAAAGTGAAGATATTTAGAGGAGCAGAATATTCTCTGCGGCTACTGTTGTGTTTGTGGTTGTACGCATCACGTATTCTTAGCCCGGAGGCAGAGTTTTCTTTCATGGCGAACATCAGACAGTTGTTGTGTAAGTAATTAGAATAGTCGGCCCCAAGAGAGAAGAATTAAAATAAAGATTTTATTTTTTGAAGGTATAATCTTTCAATGAAAAATATGCCGTGAAAGTTATAATAGAAGATTACCGAACTTGACTTCCGGATAGAAAAGTACTTTCTCCAGAACGTTCTTGAACGCAGCAAAGGTTTTGCTCTCAGCTCTGGTCTGTATAAAACCGTTTACGGTTATCCAAATGAAATAAGGTGTTGGTGATAAAGATATTCGTAGAAAGCCCGTGCTTGGGAATTTGAGAATATGATTAATAAGAAAATAAATTATTGCATCATCAACTTAACAGAGAACAGACACTTTTCAATAAAAATTGATGCAAATATATCTTGGTGTTCTTCTATGTCAGGGATTCTTATCCTGGGGACCACGGACCACCTAGGGGTCGATGGATGGGCGTTTAGGGCCCATGAAGGTCAAATGAAAAATTAATACTTGCGTTTGTTATATTCATGTACAGTATTAAGTGATATTTGTTTCGATACGAGCAGATGCGACGCCCGTATGCTGAATAAGAACATTAAATCCGTAAGAAGGCATGCGATGCTATTATGCACATCCAACTAGCCTAACGTACAATCGTCGTCGTCGTCGATATGTTCATTGGCGTTTCTCTAGGGAAATTTCATGTCTTTCACCACATTCTCAAAGGGGTCCGTGACTTAAAAATGATTGAGAACCCCTGCTCTATGTATTTGTCGCGTGGAGCCAGCCTCAGCCTCGATAACTACCTCATAATTCGAGACAGAGATCTTTGACATTCCTCTACCATGTAATTGTACTTGTCTTGAGTTCGGTCATCACCTCAACTACAAAAGCCTTCGATGAATTTATGCCACCGATTCATTCGTCTTTGAACAACGATATATACGTATTGAGTCCATTTTCTTGAAATTAAAGGATTTTGACGACAAATTTAGGACAAGAAAAACGATAATGCTTACATGATTCTTTCCCTCTGGGTTTCATTATTTTGTTTTTAAATCGCTCAATATTCTGTAGCAGCATTTCTGTTTCATTTATGAACCCGAACAAGTTAGCACATACAACTTGCACCGAATGTGGTCGACTAGCACTGTTCTGATGAGCTACTGCGTGTGACATATGGAGTTCTTTGGCGATGATCCTTTTCGCTTTTTGTGGACCAGGGTCGCTATATAGTGCTTTGAACTAATTGCTTGATGAACTGCCGGGTTCTTACAGAGTGTGTGCGTCTGCTGGGTAGTATCGTATTTTCTATGAATATTCTTTTCCCGCTTGGAACTTTGTCACCAACACACTAACTGTTTTTAACCTCACTCAAACTACGAGTTAAAATTAATCTGGAACCTTTTAAAACTCTGCGGTATTGATGTCGGTACACTCTATTCATAGAGGAATGTCTGGTCGATTTTTATATTCTGGTTTATTGTCTTATCCCAATGTCAAGAAAAATGTTACGTAGCTTGATGACAGATAAATAATATCCTAAAACACTTTATTGCTCTTACCCCACATTAGTACGTATACTATCAAAGAATTTTACACTAATATACCACATAAGTTGTAGTATACAAATCATACCACCTCGAATTCGCCCAATTTTAAATCATTTAAACCTTAACACAAAAAAATAAATCCACAGACTTTCAGGTGCTCACATGCTATTTTCAAAACTACGTTGCAAAACCTTCATCTCAAGTTAACAGCATACACTGCATCAGATTATGACATGCAAATCGATGACTTTTATGTAGTAAAAAAATATATATTCGAATCTTTAACGTATAATTCCTGAAGAAGGTTAATAGTGATTATATTCATCCCTGATGAATGAAACGATGGCCTAACTTCATAAGGATTTATTTCTGAGGAGCAAGAAAGCCCGACGTAATGATCCCCTTCTGTTCTTCTGATAGTGCTATATAAGCGGGAGCGAATTGGTGTAAAAATGTACCCAATTGTTTCTTGGCATGAGTGAGTTCATTATTAAACTAGATGTCTTATTAAATGTGTATTAGGCGGACAGTGCAATTATCGAAGTTTAAATTTTTTTGGGGTATTAGTGATATGATTGGGATGTCAATCAGCATTGGCAATCGTATATGAAGTAAATCTAAAAACTCCCTTTTGCGTTGCAAATCTTCTTGATCTCGGGTGAGACTGAGCAACACTGACCGTACACGCACTTCGTCACTACGGATCACCTGAAGAATAATCACCCCCAATGATACTGGGGTGCTTATTCTTCATTCCTTATGAAATATGCTGCCTTTTCTTCAAAGGTAAATTATGAGAGGAGGTTAGTTTGCATGATACGATGGTTATCCCGCGAAGTTCACTAAAATTACTCAGTATTGCTTGTTAGGTTAGGTACATACTTACGATAAAAACTTTATCTCCCTATTCATTTACTATTTTACTATTTGTAGCAACAATAAACACGTTTAAAAACTAATTGTATCTATGAACTTCGATTTCGTGTTATGAATGATTCAGCCGTAATGACATATTTCATTAATTAATTTTTTCCATTTTTGTTTCTGAGGCAGCAAAAACGCCATTGGGGGGCCTATTCTCTAAATTGTTGAAGTCACTATTTCTTCGTGTGTAATTTTCAGGCGTTTTTGATCTTCAGTTGATTCGTCACAACTTTGATGCGGTGCAGTTTTGCCACACTCACTACCAGCGCATGTTTGATCCCAGCGAACTCAAATCCTGCTTCCTTACTGAGTTCTGGTGAAGGCCTAAATGGTCCACTTAGTGAGTTCTGGTGAAGGCCTGAATGGTTCACTTAATGAGTTCTGGTGAAGGCCTAAATGGCTCACTTACTGAGTTCTGGTGAACGCCTAAACGGCTCACTGAGTTCTGGTGAAGGCCTAAATGGCTCACTGAGTTCTGGTGAAGGCCTAAATGGCTCACTTACTGAGTTCTGGTGAAGGCCTAAATGGCTCACTGAGTTCTGGTGAAGACCTAAATGGCTAACTTACTGAGTTTTGGTGAGGACTTGCCGGGTTCTAGTAAAGGCTTAGCAGGTGCTGTAACAGACTGATCTGTCTTGAAGTGGCTGGTGTCTCCGAGCAGCCGATGCAGGAATATCAGAAGGGATGAGCTCGGGAGACAAGTGTGTGGATTCTAGTAATTCATTCGGTTGACTAAAACGCGTTGTTAAAAAAGTATCTAATGTCAAAATTGAAGATAAGTTGGGATGTTATATGTTTTGTTTTATCTAATTACCATATTGCATTTTCATTTTCGGTGTCGTCTGTTTATACTTAAATTTTTTGCCGAAGTGAAATTTGAAAACAAGTGTCAATTATACATTATATTTACGTGTAGTTGTGCAGTAATGAATCATGTTTGGAAGTGGAGGGCTTCGCCTTTCTGGCCGTCCTCCCCTCACGCCTACATAGTCGATGATAGATTAATTTTCTCTCAACGTCATTAAAGTCAAATTTCATCTTTTTAATTTCTCAACTATTGTTACTGAGAGTTCCAACGGTGAACTCGCGGTGCTCGTGAATTTGATGATGATACTCGAACCCTTCACACCGACTCATGTCGCTGTACGAGTGCCGTGGCCTAGACTCAGTCAAAAGAAATCGTGGCTAGTGAAGAATAATTCCAGCAGAATACGAAGTTAACCGTAGCTTCCGACGCTACGGCTAGTCAGGGCTTCCGGCTGGTGAGCCGAGGCTGCTTACCTAATCATAGTTGTTTAGTTCACAACCAGGAAATCCTCACAGTTGTACAATAAAAAAAATATTTTAGGGTTATGAAATAACGTATCACTATATAAACAACTAAAAATGATGTACTATCCTAGTTTAAATACGAACAAAGGTCACAATAATACACACTGTCAAATAGTCTCCCTGTATGTGCATGGGCTCCTCTTCCATCTAAAGGCCCTTTTACATTGACGGTTTCTTCGCGCTCCACACCGTCGCTCCACACCGACGCTCCACACCGCAGGTGTAAAATGAGCTTTAAGCCCTCAGAAGGCGGTCAGTCAATGATGCTGTCAATTTGGAGATTATTGAGCGATCAATGTTCATCTAACTCCTTGAAATGACATTCCAAAGTTCATGTAAGCCTGTGCACTGCTGACAGCCACGATATGTCCAGATTTGATGATACTCTAAAGATTCTCGATACAACTGAGATCCGGTGAGTGCTGAGGCTGCTTCAATAACCATTCTCCAACAATTTTTTCATGACTAAATATTCCCTTGAGAGTCTTGAATCACAGATAGGAACTTTATTACGCATGAAAATGTTCTTATGACTGAAACTCCTGGCTTAGGACCGACACCGAGGAAAATGTCCTGATTAGGAAAAACCGCACACGACTGCGTGTTCAGCTTTACTCTTTCTGCAACCCGGAACTGTTATACTAATTTGTCTCTGACGATGGCGGCACAGAACATCACACCTCCGCCTCCCTGCTGGCGTCTGAGCCCGGAAAGAATGTCGTGGCTAACTAAAATCCTTGCCCTTAACCAACCATCGGGATGGTCTGAAGTAACCCTACGCTCATCTTTAAAACTAACTTTCGAAAAAAATCTACTTCTAGGTGTTTCTTGTGCCACAAAATTTTGTTATTTATGTTTTTTTTTCGTTAGATAAGTTTAGGTTTTGATTTTTTTGCATGTCCGACGTTCGTTAGGATTTCGCAGCGCTTATTAAGCTGCAGTCACTTCTAAATTTTTGAAGATGGTCGAACTCCAATTAACAAATGTGAGGATCGTTTAACGATCAGCTAAAAGTTTGGTGATTGTTTGCCACTTGTAGTCCCAAGAAGCTGGTTTTCTTTCCCTATTTATGAGTTGTTTCTAAAAGTTTAGTCAAAATTATTTTTTCTCCATGAAAATGTCGCTTGCTCAATACTATCCGGTACCCAAAATTGGAAAACTGTTCATGTAGCAAACAATTAATCGGCACAAAGAATGTTTTTCCTGGATCAACTAGCATGTTAAGAAAATTTAACATAAAGAAATTTTATTTACAATTTTGAATGTAAAAGTAATTGAATAACCGATCTGCATGATACTCTCAGACGCAATGTAGACCATGCATGCTTTTTATGGATATTTGAATTGAAAATTATTTGGATACCTGAAATTCCACACCAGTGCATACATACACAAAGTATTTTAAACTCAAGGCTCTTCAGAAAAACCTGAATCCGGCGTAGCTATTTTGTGCAGGAGTTCTCCCTTCTGTTGTACCTGTTATGTTATTTAAAGTCAGAATTGAGCGTGTGGAGAGAATTCAAAATTCTGGCAAATTCCTCCATCCCCTCGAGGACACGAGGTCCTTCTACAGGAGGCAAAGTCCCCTCCCTCTCTCTCCTCATTCCTTCCGCCGTTAAGAGCTCTGTCGAAATAATTTACAGGTTCTGAAATTCTCATACGCATCAAATTGAGAGGGTTCGAATATTCTACTGAGCTACGTTGGAATTTCTAGACTCTAAAAGATGAATATTGTTACTGTCGGTAGATGCCTTGATCTAAAGTTCAGGACATTTGTTCCCTGCGTGAACTACTCATTTGAGATTTTGATTTCTCCTCTCATGCGTAGAGAAGAAAAACAAAAAGATAAATTGCTTATTTCACACAAAAATGATCCAGAAAACTCATCATTGTTTTTACATTGTCTTGTAGGAAAATTGGTTTAAAGAACATTACTTGTTACTGACCTACAGCGTTGCTGTTATTTACCCATATCGGTCACACCTATTACTATGCTTATTGGCCTCCCTCTCCCTTGTCATTTCACCTTCACCATTCCTCTTAAAAATGTAGAATTAAAAATTGTAAATTCATTTCTGTGATTATTTAATTAGTTTCATTGTTAATATGCGCCGTTCTTGTACAATAGAATCATATGTCCCACTACTGGATTAGTTACCATAATCAATTTTGTCTTTTCGTCATTAAAGTCAAGTTCCATCTCTTTTATTCCTCAATCATTTTTATTGATAGTTTTCCATTGGTGAACGTCAATTTGCCCTTTTTCATCAAAAGAAAAACAACACCCGTGTCCGAAAAGAATGACGCCATCGCTTCAGAAAAGAGTGACCTGCCGTAGCGACGCTGCGGTTCCAGCGCGCGCTTCTCGAAACACAACTCGAGCCAATAAAGTTTACAGCAATTTGCTTCTCCCGACGAAAGTGCTTGTAAATTGACTATGCATTAGAGTAAGGGGAGGAAATTTCCATACGATCCTGTGGTTAGATTTCCAGCACAAGCATGCCATCAAACATGAGTTTGGCGTGCAATAAAAAGCGACAGCGTCGAGCACCTCCTATTCATGAATGCGCGCCGACGTTCCAGAACGGCTTTGCCCTCAACCTGGAAGTGCACGAGCAACTGCAGTAGGTCCGATTTCAGTCTCTGGCTTTGTACGAACTGCAACCGCTTTTTGTACTTTCGTTTCTGAACCTGAATAGAATTGTGAAACATTTCCGGACACGATATTTTTGGCCCTGGAAAACACCGGTCAAATGTGGAGGCTTTTGTTTTGAATATTCAATTTTAGGCCCGGCGTGCCCGCACGCTCCGCGATCCCAACATCAGGCAAGAATTACGCGAGATTTATTCTTCGAGTGCTCAGGTGATTCAATTTAAATGAAATTTTACGTACACATGATTTTTATAAATTTCTCAAATTCTACAGACGAAATAAAATTAGAACAGCATCGACTGTAAATTTTTTTGGATTACTTGAATATAATAAATCAAACAAGTTAGGAACGTCTTACTGAAGCAAGCATGAAGAAATCATATTTTACGGTACATTTTTCAAGAGTATTATTTACAATATTTTAAGATCATTCAAACATGTATTGTAATACTGTCAGGTAGAAAAATATTTTGCAGGACTAACCTCTTTTCTTCGCAGGCTTGTCGTTTAAAAAATGCACGAGCTCTAAAGGTGCGTTCTACGCACGTATTGCTCGAATAGCGAGGCATTCACAAAATGAGCTTCCACTCTGCTACACTGCTTTTATTCATCTGATTTAATTATTTTAATTAAAGTATAATTCAGATGCTTTTAAATTCTTTCAGTGAGATTTTTTGATTGAGGAAATTGTATATTTGATCATAACTATTGACGTTGAACTTAATTAAAGATGCAAAATAGTAAATTGCTCTTCACAAGTTGTTCTTGACCAGAAACTAAACTAGAAATTTTCCGTCCATAAAATAGTAGAGTCCCTGGAAATAATTTAATTAGTTTCATTATTTAGGGTCTTCAGTAATTGTGTAGCGACATTGCGCAATTTTTATGATTCACAATGCTGTATCAGTACATATGCGTCGTTGTTTTTACATTTGTTCTTAAAACCAACGATTTAATTTACTTACTCTTTTTGAAATCCTTTGAGTTGATGCCTTTTACCTCTATTATTTGTAAATATACTATTTTTCTTTCTTTTGTCTTTCGTTCTTAATGTCCGTGAAAGGAATAGAGTAAAAAATACAAATATAATTGGTATAGTGTCATGAAACAAAATGTTTGAAATTCAGTGATACATTGTCCACATTTAATGTAAAATCTCGCTTCTGATAGAAAGGTCAAGTTTAGAGATGAATTAAACGGAGTAGAGGTGATAACCACGTATTGTACAAAATTTAATTGGGCATACACTTATAAACCATGGCCACAATTAGGTGGGTAAAAAGAAGGAAGACGAAGTTACAATACGCATTTCGCCGGCATTAGAACATAGTGTGGGCTTGCGAGACGCTGCAGCTGCACACGCGCTGCAGACCGCGCTGACTTCGAGGGGCCTCTGCACACACACACCTCTACTGCTCATACCCTCATGATGCTGCCGGCGGTGTGTGGGCGATGCAGTAGCGTCAGAAGGATTAAAGCAACTCTAACATCCTTGAACCTGCCATGATAGAAAGTTAGGTCGAAAGCGTACGGAGTTGAAATTTCATGGAATAAGCAAACTGTGTTTCACCACAAAATTATCCTGGACTGCGAAATAACGTACACTCACCATGGTGATAAATTGCACTCGCATCGAGAATAAAACGTGCTGTTGGTGCTACCAAAATTACTCTGTATTATGTATTATTTCGAAAGCTTGAAATCCATTGGTCGAATTCACCTGTTTGAACAATGTCGCCACGTTGCGTAGGAATTAACTGAAATTCCAAAATACATTGGTAAAGCTCAGTTCAGATTCTTCGGTCTTACTTTTTTGATGACTTTTGAGGACAACGTTTTCTGTGATGCTGGTAAATTATAATTATTTCTTTGTTTTGCTTGATATATTGCTTATGGCTTTACAGACAGTTAATGATGTTGCGTATTTATTTCATTTGACGTTTTCAATTGCATTTCGCATTTTTGTTTACCGCCATGGTATTTTTGGCTAGCTTCATACGTTTTATTTTTATGTGCTATTTTTAAAGTAAAAATTTTCGATCGTTGATGCGTTGCTGTTATTTACCCATATCGGTCACACCTATTACTGTGCTTATTTGCCTCCCTCTTCCTTGTCATTTCACCTTCACTATTCCTCTATCCTCTCTTGGGAGGCTTAAATTCTTCCCTTGGGACCGAACTCTCTCTATTCCTTTTAAAAGAGACGCAAGCCCCGTGGCACCTGTTATTTATTATTATATTTAATGGGAATTTCTTACTTGTACACAAGGAGTTCTAGTCATTTTTGCTCATGCTTAAAACGCAACGAAAAAATGAGGAACTCCGCAAGAAAACAAAGTCGGAAAATTTTTCAACCGTTCTCGTATTTCATTTTTTTATTCGTTCCAGACTGTATTTCCAAGAATATATTGCCACATATTTTTTGCATCAAAAAAATCATTTTTTAAATTCGCCACACCTGGTCTTTTGTGAAGTTTTTCTCAGGTGTGAAAACTTGAGCACTTGTCTCTGTCTGGTGAACTGCATTTCACTTCACGCCTTTTTTCCATTGCAGTGAGGCGGTGCAAGTTTAGTCTTCAAAAGAAGCAAACATGATAATAATGGTAGCCCTAAAAAATATTTTGGTCATTATATGATAAAAAATGATACTATCAAGCGCAAAATCCCAAACAACCAGAGCGATAATCGCAATAAATAAATCGTGAAATCATATAGAAATGACGTCATTGCCTCATTCTACTCGTTAACACGATCGCTTTTTCAGACATAAACTGCTATTTGATAGCGGTCTGCATTGCTGAAAAGTATCGCACCCTCACTCAAATTTTTCTGTTTTCAGCACACTGGGTTCTATGATTATCATAACAGAATGGTAAATAACTATTTACTCAAATTAATATCATCGTAGTCATACACGCAACTATATAATGACAGCAAACTAACGCCCAGTACAGTAAGGTATGTAAATAGTTTTGCGGTAAATAAACAATAGGCAACCATGCAAGAATAAATCAAAATCAGAATACCTGTGTTTTCCTGGAGAGGAATTCCGGCAATTTCATCGACGCAGCTTGAATGATTTTTTTGCGCGCACCAGTCGAGCCTGAGGCGCATGCGTGAACTGCTGGCAGCCGCGTCTTCAACCAGCGCCAGTTTCTGAGGAAATCGCCGTCGAAAATGCTTTCCTCCCAATTTCCGTTGTTTGAACATGAGCCCCGCGGAACTTTGTTAAGGCATCAAAATGAGTCTGACAAAAGACACGCAAAAATGACGCTTGCAAAAGACAGCGAGCTTCCAAGTTGCCGCGCCAGCTCTCGAGCGCTGCTTCTCACGTCTCGGTGCGAGGAACGTCTCGAAATTGTTGCGTTAGAGCTCAGATGTTGTAGCTTATTGGTGACACCAGCCATGTAATTTCCCGTTGCTGTTCTCATCCGCAAGAAGAGTTTCTCACACGTTAGTGAACGTGTTGCGAACGCGGTTACATTTATCTACGTAGTCGAAAATTAGAGCGCAAATTTGCGTTTTTTTTCGTTTAATTGGGGCAGAGCCTTTTTATTTGAATTGAAGAGTTGGAACTTATGTTTTTATAATAAATATTTATGAGTAGTCATCCAAAAGCGCAACTCTTATTCCAGCGATGAGGTCCATAACAGCGTACTTTAGACAGAGAGATTTTTTTTCAAAGGAGAATTTTTTTCCGAAGTAAATTTACAATGAAAGAAATAGAGAAGAAGTAATTTAAAAACATTCACTCTGAACGTTTCGAGCCTAGGCTCATTCTCAACAAAAAGTCTGCAAATAATATGGCAAACAAGTCAGTACACCCAAAATTATAGAATTGCAAATTTAAGCATGAGAAACAAACAAACAAACAAAAATTATCAAAATAGTAATTTATCAGTTGACTATTTCCAGAGGGTATGCACTCTGCATTTCGTTGAGAGATGGTTTGAGTTCATGAATGAATAATGACTCTAAAATACGTAGGTCTCAGTTGGCGGCACAAGTATCTAATATTCCAAATTTGCTAATGCCAATAATCTGTTCACAGGAATCATTACTTCAATGTTGTCTGATACTAGAATGAGTAGGAGAGGTAAGCAAACGACCTGTACGATAACTTCGACCTGCATGTTCAGCAACCCTGACGTAAAGGGCTCGGTGGGTGGAACCCACATACTGCGATGCGCAATGCGCACAACTGAAATTATAGACGAGAGAAGATCACATGCCAGTCGGGAGCACATCTTTAAATCTAAAAAATGATCCAATAGTACGCTTGTTAACTAAAATAACTCGAAAGAAAATTTTCGTGAAAAATTAGTCAAAAGCATTTAAAGGTTTTTTCTCAACCTTTCCGATTGAAATCCAAAATATGGCAACATGCAGTAACTAATGTTTAGAGCTTGAACACGAGATTTCGGAATTAATTTACTATTCAAGAACTTATCTATGGCACAAAAAAACATTTTATTTTGCTTTTCTATTTCAAACAATACAAGTAATACATACAGCAATAGATTGTATCTTATAAAAAGCAAGGCGAAAATCGCTACACGTATAGTCATTTTTATTAAAAATGATCATATGAAACTGAACGTTTCGGACTAACTGTCCATCTTCAGCAAAAGAAATCTCTGTAAAACGAAACCAAAAAGGAAAAAATTAATACACTAAAGAAGTTACAATAAAAATCGAAACTTTGAATAAACACTAACAACGGTAAAGTAATATAAGAGGAAAAACTGAGTAGCCGAATTAGATGTTGGCAGTATGAAGCGGGAAAGAACTTTGGGTGTCATTCAGTATAGGTTTCTTTTTGTATATATGCAGAGATTCGAGAAGGCGCAGATCTGTTCTGTAAGAAGTATCGGCCAAGATTTTAAAATCATTCAAAGAGACCGGAACATTGCACTCTTCTGCATGAGATCTAACAGAGGACAGTGGGGGGGACCCAAGAGGAAGACCAATTCTGCAACTACGCCCAGCATGCTCGGAAACTCTGGTCATCAGGGTACGGTAGGTAGAACCAACGTACCGCGATTCACAACGTGAACAACTTTATTGGTACACCAGAGACGGGCACAGTGAGGGTGGCAGTTTGTCTTTGAAACGAAATAGAGAACCAATTGTAAAATTATTCACGAGGATCATTTGAACTTTGAGCTGCGGAAAAAACTTATTAATAAGGGATTTAACATCCTCGCTTAGTTTTATAGATTGATCTCCAAAATACGGCAACTTCACAAAGAAAGCTTGTTGTGCACAAGATTAAACAGATTGAGAATTATCGTAAATTTTTGACAAAAATTTATTAATGTGCCTGTCAACAACAGAAGATGGAAATCACTTTTTGGCAAAATATCCTCGCAGAAAATCGAACTCTCTGTGTAAGGATTGAAAGCTAGAACACACATTATACGCTCTATGGACGCGACTACGAATGCCGCAAATCTTGAAATTGTATGAACAAAAGCTGAAAAAGCAAGTCCCGAGCCCAGAAAAAGTTTTCTTTCGGAAAACAGAGCACTGAAAAGTATTGCCAACTCTCTCCACACAAGCATCAAGAAACGGCAACCTCTCATTGTCTTCGTCTTCCCTAGTAAATCTAATATTGCTA
>JACJUY010002789.1:50549-81193 GCA_014220935.1 Platorchestia sp. MABIK
TGGTGTGAGGAGCGAGTGATTGTGTTAGAATGGGGAGCGAGTGATTGTGTTGGTGGGTGTGGAGCGAGTGATTGTGTTGGTGTGAGGAGCGAGTGATTGTGTTGGTGTGAGGAGCGAGTGATTGTGTTGGTGTGAGGAGCGAGTGATTGTGTTAGTATGGGGAGCGAGTGATTGTGTTGGTGAGAGCAGCGAGTGATTGTGTTGGTGTGAGGAGCGAGTGATTGTTTTGGTGTGAGGCGCTGCATGAGGTGAGACGTGCCCACAGCTCACTGGCTGGTATCTTCCAGTGAATTGTTTTGTGTGAATTAACATTGTTACATTAGGAAAAGGTTTGCTACAAATAATCTGGACTCATGCTGTGTGTTGAAATTTGGAAATTTTCTTTGACCGTTGTCGAGGAGAGCGTGACCTCTTCTGTTCACATGGTCTTGCTGAGAAAAATATGCTACCATAGAACAAAGAAGCACTTAGAGTTCTCATTACGTATTAACTCATGGCTGCACTCCAGCTCAAAAATCTAACGTAATCAAATGGAAATACTCTTTAATCTGTCGTGGAATTTGGACGTATTATTTTCTTCAAGTCCAGACATCAACCTAACGGAAATGAAATAAAATTAAGATTTCTTATAGAGTGAGCTTATTGATGGGAATCCTTCTCACCGTGTGGTTAAATATATGATACTCAGGGCAGGATTCGATCCTGTCATTGTGTGAAAATTCATTTGAGAGTTTAGATCGAGGCAAACGAAAGTGATTTATATGCTTGATTTTTTTGGTAAATAAATGTTCAAATTTGGCTCAATTTAATTCTTCAGTCTCACATAACTTCTTGTCTCTTAGATTGTACGAAAAAATATCAAATGTTTTCATTGAACTGTTCTCTCAACCAATCCCGGTTAATTATAAATAGAGAATTAAGAAATCTAAACCGTTGAGGAAAGTAGTTTTTTGCGAGAAATTTTCCAAATGATTTCTTTATTTTTAATGCGGGGTTCAGTAAAGCACACATCTACGCATCTTCTCACTGTAAAAATTGCTAGGAATTGTTTTAAGACTGATGAGCTAGAGCTCTCACGATGCTAGAAAATTCAAAAACCATAAGAACATTTTTCAGAAATAACGGCAACTGAGTTTTAAAAGGAAGGATACAGAGTAAACGAGCGTGAAACATATTTTCCTTGTTATTTCATGGAAATGATTTTGCTTTTTCAAATTTCCAGTTGGCTTACAGAACCGTCTCCCCTTAGTTACGTACGATAAAAATTAAGACGAATGCTTAAAATTACAACGCAGTATCGGCATGTAAAATAAAAAGAAACCAATCACGAAAATATTTTAACTCAATAAGAGATTCAAATATGATGTAAAACACATCAACGAGAAAGTTTTGTTGAAGTTTAGTATCCTCGTTAGTGCGTTAGTAAATTTAACGAATCGCCTTTTAATATGCCATCTGTGACTATACAGACAATATTACCCTGCGTATCATCCTGCATGCAGCATGTGTAGGTGTGGGTATTTTAAATCTAGCGCTGTTGAAATTGCAAAGGTTCCCCTTTTCCTGACTCAAACTATCGTAATTTCCATATGTAATTTACGGATCTTAAGACGCTTCCGTGTAATCAATTATTGTATTCCATTGTGTGAAAAAGTTAAGTGAGTTATTGTTCTTTACTGTCCTCGAAAACTTTCTTGCGAAGAATCGGTTCATCTAACAGTTTTCACGCTAAATCTAACACGGCAAAATTCCACAACGTTTGCGTGCTTTGAAATGTTGAATGCTGTGCCTATGAAAAAACACGGCCTATGTGCTCTTACGGCAAGATAAGTTTAAATAGGTGGTAGTTCTTAACCCGGTCCAGAGTAACATAATCTTCAGTAAAGAAAACGGCCTTGCATACCTGTGTCAGGATTGCCCATTCTGAGAGGAGAAAATATGGCTACAAAATGTGGTGGCATAGCACGTTACGTTTTGCACTGTGTAATGACATCATTTGGAAAGAGACAAGGAAACCTGATAGTCTCATTAAATATGCTTTCTGTGGGAAATGTCGGGAAAAGTCACGAAACATTCGCCTAATTTTGTGAGTTTGGAAACTCATTACAACATTTAGGTGAGCAAAATCTCAGGGCTGCCTGCATTCTAGTTCGCAATGACGTACCAAACAGCAAGTTTAGTGCGGACTTAAATCTTTAATGGGTCTCGTGGCTCACTTTATTTACACGACGCTTTGCGATAAGAAGTAATGTTTTCATTACACATGCATGTGAAAACATCCTCGGTCGACTAAATTGCGCTCGTATACGTAAGATGGAATGCAATGGCAGCTTACTGTCCTGACAGGGCTCAATTTCTCACATGATAAAAGCCATAAAAAAGCAGATATTCACCTATGTGTACTGTGATTACGAATATGTGAGGCATTTAGCCTTTTTTTTCTCATTTGATCTCAATGTATTATTCACTAGAGAGAATGAAGAGATTCGTTCCTGCCGGTAAGCTGTTACAGGACGCTCTGCAATCTGCGGGGTATAAAATGAATGCATGTAATCTTTAGAGATAGCAATATTTTAAATCTCAGAACATGCTGGACAATAGCAATCAAAATATCCTTATTCTAGCTGAAGCTAAACTGATATATTGTGGAATGATTTTTGAGACGTATTATGATCATAGTGTTGACTGTAGTCGCTAACTTGCCCTCAAGTTCTCTGGCTGTTAGTTCCCCACTGAGATATGCCGGAAACGTTCTAACTGCCGTTCTTCAAGTCCTGAAATATAATTATTGTGCTTCTTCAAGATGTATCTGTGCACTTATGCGTAGAAGTTATAGAGTAATGTTACCCTGCATGTAAAAACGTAAGTAACATATCGAGTGTGTAATGACTGCTTAAAAGTAAGGAGATATCAGTACACTCCTGAGATATTGCTACGGCTGCTCCGATTTGAGTTTTAAATGGTATTTACGATAATTGTTTCTTGTTCTATTTGAAAAATTATTAATTCCTTTCACTCGCACATAGAAAAATTGATTTCTTCCTCACAATCTTTGCACATGGCAATCCGTTGAGTTAGGAGGTTGCGTAATTGAGGGTTGGTGATAGTGAGCAACACGCGCTGGCTGGGAAATGTTGAGGACGAATGATGCATGGATGCATTTAGAGTAGAAAATGAAACAAACCTTACTAACCTCATTTTTGAAGTGGGACGGAAGAAAGGGAAGAAAAATAGACGGAGATCTAGACCATTAGACGGTAAGAGAAGCATGTGTCCGAAAGCTTACGGTGGTGGAACGAACTAATGTAAACAGGTTTTCAGCGAGAACACAAGATTTGAGTACAGAGTCTGACGCCAGACGGTTGATTGCGATGTGTGCAACAACAAAAAATAACGTGAATTACAGAAAATATAGAGGAATGGAGTCGAGTACATGAAAAAGCCTGTTATAATATTAGTGATTACGGCGTGGGTCAATGGATTATTCTTCGGGATGAAAAAACCAAACGAAGGAGGTTTGCTGATAAACTGCCAGTTTGAAATGCGACGACGTAATTTTTAAGTATTTGTTTTTATGTTTTCTGGGATTATCTAACTAAATGGTTGTCGTTAAAAAAACTGGTAGGTGGTGCTTGAACCAACTTTTTTTTTTTCTTCTGTGATTTTTGTGCCTTCCTATTGATACTAAAAGACAATTTACAATTCAATTTTAATTTTGGTCGAGAAAGAACAAAATTCATCCCAGACTTTGCGAGGGATTTCTTTTGCTAAGAGCGCTAGATATCCCTTCAGCGGGATAAATCATATTTGCAGTCGAAGAACTGATTTATATCCCAATACCATTAAAGCGCTAGCCAAAATTTCAATACGATACTTGTGTTTCACTTTAGTTACAAGCTCACGTACGCATTATTCATATAATTGAGCCTCATTTACTTTCACGCATCCTCGTGAATTTGATGTTATCGTATCAATCAAACACAGCACAGATTGATTAAGCTCGGCAAAATTTCCATTGGTTACTGTGGATCTCTTTCGCAAAATGTTTCCAATGGAAATGTTGTCATAGATCCTGTGCTGATCATTTGAGCGTGTACGCATGAAGTTAAGACGCGATGAAAGTTCGCCAGGCAGCTTTGCTCCAGTCCTCGGGAGACATTGAAGAACAGTTTGTAACGAGCGGGTGGCGTGTGGTGTGTCGTGTGTTTGAGAGCGGTGAATGAGAAAATGGTGACCATGATGGAGGCCGGTGGGTGCGTAGAATAGGCCCGCCCACGTGCTATATTGACTCATCAACAATATCTGGGATTTGAATAGCAGACGCCGGGTAACTGAGTGTCGGCAAGTGTTGATGTTTTACTTGTATTTTAATGACAATTTTCCCTATTGCTTCAACTTATGTTCTATACATTGTAATTAAGCCCAATTTCTACGAAGCACTGTGTGTTAGAGCTAGGATATGAAAAAAACTGTTTTTAATTTGGTTTAATTACGTTATAGAGTGTTGCAGGCATTTAATCGTGAAGTTACCTTTTAAAATTGAACATGTATCTGAATTCCTTCAATGATAACAGATTATAAAGGATGTTGTCCGCGAATCTGATGGTATCAAGTTTCATTTGCAAGGTATAAAATAATTGATGTTATAGCGGGATTCGTGATGAAATTACAGTCGTGATGCAACTTTGTATTGTTGAAGTAGCGCTATTTCATTAAACAAAGATATTACAGGTATTTTTTCAGAGATTCACACGTCGTTTGCCATGGGTTAGTGATTGGCATTTCGTTGACATAAAGTCATTTATCTCATAGTGTTTGAACGTTTCATGCTGTACGAATGCCAATTTTCTTAATGAATTTCATCATCCGCAGTTTTCTGTATCTCAGCGGTGTCGCTTGTAAATGTTAGCCATTAGCCCTAGACTGCAATTATTTTGAGAGAGGAAGAACGTAAATTCAAATATTTTGTTTGTAGGCTGCACTGTACCATGCCTCTAGCAGAGATACTTGCACGTGAATGATTGTGTACGATAGCGTTTACTGTGTTTTTCATTCCTTGCCATTTGTATTTTGAACTCCTGGCATCACATTGTGATGGTTCCTCATGTCACTCCTTAGGAATATGTCAAGTAAAATAACCTCACACACATCCTTACTGAGCCTCGTGATAGTCAAATCACTCTGAACTACCTTCATGTGTATTCTCCTTCTACGTAGCCATTTCTTTTCCATCTCTCTACCTTCCAATTTCTTTTATAAACTCCGAGCTCTCTTTTTAGCGCGAGGGGCTCTTGAACCCTGTATGGCCACACACTTCTGAGGTAAGATGTCGGTGCACTCCTGAAGTAAAGAGATAACGGTACACTCCTGAAGTAAAGAGATAACGGTACACGACTGAAGTGAGAAGATAACGGTACACTCCTGAAGTGAGGAGATGTCGGTACACTCCTAAAGTGAGAAGATAACAGTACACTCCTGGAGTAAGGAGAAAACGGTACACTCCTGAAGTAAGGAGATAACGGTACACTACTGAAGTAATGTCCCTGCACCACGGTGGCCCTCCTAACTGGTGAAAGGAGTCAGGCATTGAAGAGGGAATTTAAGGAAACGGCAACAGTTCAAAAAAAGAGTGTCATTTCTGGATAAATTTCTCTGATATTTTCACTATGCATAGGTGTGAAATGATGCAACGATAATTTTATGATTGATGTGTGTTTTTCTTATCTGCATGAAATTTTTTTTTTTAAGAACCGACAAAATTGGAATTCAGGGAAAGTTTTTCAAGGATTACAGTTTTAAAGCTACAGAACCGGCAATACGTTTTTAGATAGCTTATGTAGTTCTCTAACGATAAGGGCGAGTGGATTTTCGATAATTTAGTTTTTGATTTTAGGAATTCACTGAAAAAAATTGAGTTGCTGTCCTCGTTTTTTTTCTTTTCATGTATAATTTTCAAAATAATAAATGCTAAAAGTCCCAATACGGACCTTTTTTTGTTTTTGAAGCTGGAGCAATGAAACTTGGTATACTAAATGGAAATGTAATTTGGAATCGTTTGTCTGCATGCCATGAAAAAATACAATTTTCTTCAAAGAAAACGAGATGATAATAGAAAACGGAGTTTTGGGGGGTTTCAAAATGCATCTCCCACAGCTTTCAAGCTACAGTGATGATTTTGGTGTCATCATTAGATGCAGAATATCGTGTAGATTTCAGGAAGTAAACAGAAAATCTGTAGAGTCATAATAAAATTAAAAAAAAATTTCGAGGCGCTTTTTTTTATAAAAATTTTCATTTGTGACGTCGCAACTTTCGATCGTGAAAAATTTCGAAGTAATCCTTTACTTCCCATAATTTAAACGCTTTTGCGCATCCAATGATACCAAAATTATCACTTTAGCTTGAAAGCTGTAGGAGGAGATGCATTGTGAAACCCCACATTCCGAACCTCTAAAAAAAGGCAAAACAAGTAAACATAAACAATCTCCATTCTTCTTTATTATTATTTGTGGAGTCAGCTAGGACCCTTGAAATCATGATACAATAATAAATAGACATAGAAGATGGCATAGCAACGTCGCGCCGTGAAGAAAGTGCCATGGGGGAGGTGTAACATGATTAAATCCCAATTCACCCTCCCCTCCCCCCCATTCTTCAAACTCCCGTAGCAGACGAACGAGTGAGCGTACGAGTCTCATTTTTTCACAGGACGTACCTGATCCCTTACACTTCCTATAGCAGCAAAAATCCCTATGTCTCCAAACCATGGATCCCTATGGAAAGCAAACTATCAATATCAAATGAAATATTTTCCATTATTGTGCTTCAACAATTGCGGATGAAGAATCATTTTAAAAGAGAAAACTGCAAGTGTTCAGGACAGCCGTTTTTCTAAACAGATTCGTTTTTTTCCCATAATTTCAGGAATAAGTCTTTTTTACGTATAAATTCTGTGGTTTTATATCTTTTTCAAGCCTTATCGATTGAAATGATTGCCATTTCTGAACTTTTAAAATTGTGGGAAAGGATCCATATCAAAAACAAAAAGTGCAAGTTTCAGAACAGCTGTTTTTTTCTTTAATTTTCTATTTGATTTTCAAACTAATTGTTTTTAAATCAACTCTATAGCTTTGAAGCACTTTTTAAGATTTTTCGATTGATATATTTGCCATTCATGTACCTTCAAAACTACGGGAGCCGATTAGATGTTTACACAACAAGCTAATTAGCTGATGACTCAGAGCAGCCTGACTCACAACAAGCACTCAGTTTCATCATCATAATTCATCACTGAGTGTTAGAATGTTAGAAGCATTTCAAGCAAGGCCATGAATGAACTCTTCTGCTACTCCCGTAGAGGAACGCCCAAAACTAACTCGTAATAAAGGGGGGAAGATGGAGATCACCCATCCATTTGATTTGCACGCACCAAAGTCACGCAAGTGCCCGTTTTCTACCCCGTTTAAGAGACGAACCAATGCACGTACTTGAAAGCCAGTTATATCGATGGATGCGGAAGAAAGTTCTTTATAAAATGAATTGAAAAACCGAAAATCTCTAATTCTTCAGATTGCTCCCGTTGCCGTCTCCTTAAAACCTCCATAGAGAGAGAGAGAGAGAAGAAGTTGAAAACATTATAGAGGAAAGATATACAGAAATAGAGGAATAAGATATAGAGAAAACTTCCTACACTGCATTTGTTTAATCGATTAATGCAAACACGTAAGTTAATAAGGGGCATTACTCTGAGTGCCTGTGAAGTTTGACCAAATAATTAATATGAGACGCCAGAAACAATCTATCGACATAAACATGGACGCAGCACAAAGTGGAAATTGGAAATACAATATTCAGATCACCACATTATTATATAAACACCAGGCACACTATACGAGGGATCAGAGCCGCCATCCGCAATGAATCCACCCCGAATTTTTTATATACAATAATTGAGTACTTAACGGCTCGCATTTTTCTAGCGTGGTCTCATGAATGACACGCTTTCTTTATTGATGACTTGGTATTTATATGCGTGAAATATCATTGCACTGCACGCTTATCATTTCAAATATGATCATTACTGTCGCATCATTATTAGTTTTAAAAGACTTTACGGTTGACTTTTAGCTCGTCCTGCTGCGGTCTCGGTTTCCTTTATCAAGGTCGCCTAAATCACGCATTTTGAGCTGCTGCGTAGTCTTCACCCTCGTCATCTGCGCATGAAAGGCGATGAGCACAATCTCCTACGATATTGCTGCGTGTTGCTGGGCTGAATACCCCCTTAGAATTTTTCCCGAGTGGCGGCATTCTCTTATTCGCACGCCCGATGTTCCGCTGGTTTTCTTGTCCACCTACCATCGGACAAAATTTTGTTTTTATTGCAGATTCCATTATAATTTATTTCCCTGCAAATCAACAAACTGATAATAGTTTTGCTGCGTTGCAGATGCTTATAAATGTAACGGTCTTACTTATCTTCCTATTCATGTTGAAACGGATTTTCTATTCTATTTTATGATAGTATTCAATTCTAACTTTCTTTTTGACCCTGTTCGCCTCAAAGAAAATGAACCAAATTATATCTGAAGATGAAGGACTCCTTCTTATAATAATACAAATTAAATGAGAAATGGAAGCTAAACTGAAAACTTGACCTAAGTCCCTGACTTTTGAAATGACTCGATCAAGATGGCGTCGCTGCCCTAACCGTTTGGTTACAATGGATCAATTGACATCTACCTAATGATGCACAAAATATCCCTTTCATTCAATTCACTCTGTTGTGTCCTCATGATATAACCGCCCTACATCTATACTTATAAAGGAATCGCTACGAGGAATACTGAAATGCTACGTCTGGCCAACGACTTTTATCTCCACGAAAAGAACCGCACATCGCCTTTGGCTATCAACCCGCTTTGCATTAAACGATTGTAAAAATGTCAATTGACTCTAAATTACCTGGAGATTCATCTTACTCTAATTATTCGTGAATACGGATCGTAAAACAACCAGCCTCTTCGCACATACTTCGACAACGCCCAAACTGGATCCCGCAGTTGAGTGAAACATATTACTGTATGTCTAACCAACTTCTCTCTCGACAGCATTGTGATGTTTTAGATGTCTGCGTTAAGAACGAACCTTTGTAATCTATCGTGTCTTTAATTTCCTTCGTAAGTTAGGAAGAGACGGTGAAGAGATGACGATGATAACGATGATGATGAAATGCTGATAAAATGCCCATTAATAATAGCCTTCAGCTCTGACATCACGCTTACCGAAAAACAGAGATAATTAATTAACTATGACGACCGTTGTCAATAATTGATTTACGATATATATCATTTGCCCGAGTATTGGGTTGGTGGCAGCGAAATGATACCTGAAAGAATATGATTCGGTCAGAAATTATCAATCTAACTTTCGATGCGATGTCACGTTTGAAATAAATCACCAAATATGGGAGAACGAAAAAGGACCTCCACAACAATAATGTGACATCGGTGAAATCAAAATATGCCATCACAACAATGGATGGCAACTCGTTGGGATAACGCACCGACAATCATAACAATGGCGACATCGGTGTGGGATTTCTGAACATTCAATAAAAAAGAACGACGATCATAACAACGCGAAAAAACGAAAACGCTCGACATTTTTAACCAAGTACGCACCTCCCATTTTGCTAAGTTTTAGTTGTACACGGCGTCGATTAGCATAACACAGCGGTGCGCAACGCTTGCTGAGCCTTTACTGTAGAGGAGCGCCTCTCATTCTCCGGTTGCGTTTAAATATCCCGCACCCTCAGGTCCAGGCCCGAGCAAGCGGTTCCAGCGCTTTAGTTGCCCTCGCGCAAACCTCAACATTCTCCGCTCGAAGGTTTAGATTTTATCAACAAATCTATTACTCTCATCTCTTAGTGCTGCATACCACTCAAATTAGAATGAAATTTATACATCACTCATATCTCAAAGCCCAATTATTCCCACAAAGTCTGTTTAGGGAAGCTTTTCCACCCTACACCTCGACATATGTACATACATCACCCTACACCATGATGCAACTCTCGTCCTTCTCCTCTCGGAGAATTTTCCGAGATATAATATTCCAATATTCAGCAAAGTAATATTTGAATCTTCTTAAGAGACGCCGTTTTTTACTCGCGCTTTTGCAATAGTTTCAGTACAGTAAGAAAATATCGGTACACTTCTGAAGGAGATATCGGTACATTCCTGGAGTAAGGAGTTGTCGGTACACTTCTGGAGTAAGGAGATGTCGGTATACTCCTAGAGTAAGGAGATGTCGATACACTCCTGGAGTAAGGAGATGTTGGTACAGCCCTGGAGTAAGGAGATATCGGTACACTCCTGGAGTAAGGAGATGTCGGTACACTCATGGAGAAAAGAGATAACGGTACACTCATGGAGAAAGGAGATATCGGTACACTCCTGGAGTAAGGAGATGTCGGTACACTCCTGAAGTAAGGAGATGTCGGTACACTCCTGGAGTAAGGAGATGTCGGTACACTTCTGGAGTAAGGAGATGTCGGTACACTCCTGGAGTAAGGAGATGTCGGTACACTTATTTAGATCAATGATGTGGGAAGCGTCGTGCTTTCGTCTTTTGTTTTTTCTTATTCCTTCCTTTTTTAGATCAACAACTGCTCAGGATTATATGCATGCTGCCGGCGTGAAAAGTAGAGCGATTTCTAAAATAAAATGAATAGTTTTCCCTTCAAGTCCCTTCTTCCTCTGAAATGCGAATTGAAATTTGTCATTTAGCTATCTAGCAGCCTTTCAGTTCTTATGTTTTGGCATCAATTTTAGCCAACGTCAGCCTAGCTCCTAATCTCCAGCAATCAGTTTATTGAAACGAGCAACGGCTTCACTTTAGAAGTCAGCGACTACAACAGAAGATCTACTTTGATCCCATCAATCACGAAGTTCGTTGTGTAGGTTCAGATACAACGTTTGCGGGATTAGAATGAACTTTTCAGTCACAGAACAAATACATGCTGCGCAACTCTTCCAATTCAATTTGGGTACAGAAATATTTTCAATACATAACACGTGCTATTGTTTCATCGCAGGGAGGAAGGCTCTGTAGCCCAGTTTGAAAATCCAGATTTTGTGGAACTTATTTTAGCAAGAATTGTACGATCCTAACGATCAAATCAGGTTTCCATCAACAGTCCTTTGAAAACGAACATTTTAGCAACAAATCGGGACACAAAAAACATTCGATCAGCTCTACAGAAGCGGCAAATCAATAACGAAACAGCTAAAAGTTTATATTGAAATTCATCCATGGGGATATTTTCTTTTTGCTCGTTAAACAATTCTTCAAAGGCCATTTCGTGAGTATCAAAAGTATAAGCATTGGAGAGTTGGGAGTGAGGGCACAAATTTAAGTTTACTCCATGGTTTTGCTGTATCTTCTTTGTTTTATGTGATTTTCTGGCCCTTCGAAAAACTACCAGTTCTTAATTTCCAAGCAAATTTAATCATGAAAAAATTAGTCTTCGAAATAATGCAATTGTTTACCAATGCGTGTGTGATTAAAGGAGGGTTTCGTTAGAGTAAAACAGAATCAAGTTGACATAAAAACAAAAATGGCACAAATTCTGTAAAAAATGTTTTGTCTTTAAAGTAAATGTATTTTCCAGCACAAAATTAGTCACCATAAAACATACGTTGACAATTCAATCTGAGAGTACACTGAGACAAATTTTGACACACCTGAAGGTGTCAGATTGTTCAGAGAAATCCTGATACATATTGGTGTATCTCCTTTGACCCCCACACGTTCTACCGTTTGAGAGAGAGAGAATTGAATCCCGTTTCAAACAGACAAAAATTTTTACTGAGAGCTCAGCTGTGTTTGAATTTTGTAATTGGAATATAATTCTCCACAGAAACCTAAGAACTTTGCTATCTTTTCTTCCAATTTATAGACATTGTCTCTACATAACTGTATTCACTGTCCACTCTGAGAAAATGAAACATTCATGTGAAATAATATTGACTTGCGCTCAGAGTGTCATGGTTGGCACACCTATGTGTGTCTTATCAATCTATGACACACATTATTACTATTATTATTATTATTATTATTATTATTATATAGGAAAGTTTTAGCCTCCCTTAACCACGACAAAGATGTTAAAAGAGAGGAAGGAAGAAGGCACCATTTCGTATGGAGTTGAAGGAACGTCGAATCTATGCACAAGGTGCAAAGAAACAGTAAACTAAGAAAGAAGTTCATGAAACAAGAAAAAGTTGAAGAAAGTAGTAGGTGCTGAAAAACAGAACAGAAGTGAACCGAAAAAAGATGGTCCATAACAAAACAAAACCTATTCTATTTCAACAAAAAAGGAGCCTACCTAACGTTTAATTCGGGCCCTCGCATAGTCCCCCTGTGAGTGCTAATTCCCATAGCTACAATAGTTGTCGCCCCCTGAGGGGCATCTTTGACACACAAAAGTGCGTCACAATGCATGTACTAATGAAGTATATCGATGGCACACTTTTGTGTGACTGTTTTGTGACAACTTGACTCACAAAAGAGTGTCGGTTTTGTGACTAAATTTTTCTCAGTGTAGAAATATAATTCCGAATGCAGATGACATTAGCAGTTCTCAGTCAGTTCGTGGTCGCGCAGAGGTGTTCTAATATAAAGAAGTGTAGGGTTTGCTCAACAGCATTCACTCAATGTGTTCAATTTGAGCCGTGGGTGCCTACAAAATAGGTGTGAGATGCCCGCATCTCAGCAAAGCATTTGTGTCACGCCGCTTGTAGCACAGCACTGTCTGCTAGACGCTTGTAGGCAGTCGCATTTCGTAATTGGACAACAGCATAAAATTGTCACTTGTTAGCGATGTTCGCTAATAATCTGTCAAAAATTATGGTATTGCACGAACTCCGGGATTTGGCATACATTTAAGATGGTATTATATAGTTAAGAACTTGATACGAGTAAGGCCGCCGTTACACGGAGACCAAATGGTTACGTTTCATCATGCTCATCTACAGTCAGCGGCACTAGTCAGTCTATCCAGGGCCACGAAACAATCAGATTTCAGCCTTAGTTTGACTAACTGGTCCCAAACTAAGGCTGAAACCTGACGGTTTCGTGGCGCTAGACAGACCGAGTAGTACCGCTGACTGTAGATGATTATGACGAAAGATTGCCATTTGGTCTCCGTGTGACGGCGGCCTCAAGAAGTGAAATGGCTAATTCAGGAATAATTTAAGATCGAAATGAACTAAATATGATACGTTCGCTACTAGTCTACGTTCCAGCTTGTAAGGAATCTTGCGTTTTTATGGAATGGCGCACACTTACGTGTTTTTGCATTTTTGAGAATTAGAAATACTAATTTGGTAATTACAGCACCGTGATGAGAAGCCATTTATGTTAGGCAACAATACTGGAAACCTGCAACGAAAACGTTAGCTACTGTGACTTCGAAAGAAATTATTGGACGAGAAGTAGACGATACATAAATACCTAGCTCTGTAATTTTAGGGACGAAATAATTTTTCAGGATTGAGATTGATGAGAGTTTGTTTGACGAGCAACTGATTACGGAATGGTCGCGCTGGAAGCTATTAATGACAGCAATATTCTGATTTAATATGAGCTAGCTCGCCGAAGAAATGAGAGCGTGCTAGTCCTGGAAGCTACGAAGAGTTGCGGTATTCTGATTTGATAAGAGTTTGGTGAACGATGAGCCGACAACGTGCTAGTCCTGGAAGCTACTTTGAGTAGCAACATTGTGACTTTGTAAGAGTTGGGAGGACGAGGAGTCTACATCTGAGGGTCGAGCCTGGAAGAGCCGGAGGAGAGAGGGAAGCGGGAGTGTGGCGCCGAGGTCTCTCCGCCTCAACTCGCTCAGTTGCATCTCAAGTGTTGGACGCTCGAGTAGCCCTGCAGCGGCCGCGCTCGTTTCTCTTTAAATGTCTCATCCTGCCCAGTGATCATTACTGACTTGTGCTAATTGACCTAGTGAAATCAACAGGTCTTGAAAAGATTCCCAGCTCGAAAATGTTCTGCTAGAGCGATATTTGACCAGTGGTTAGTGCTCCAGTGAAATGAGATATTAAAAGTTCATGGAAAGTAATATTGCAAGATTCCGGTGCCTATCCGGCATGATAAAGTGTCCAATCTTGTGACTTGTTGCATGATGTAGTACAGAAACGCTTATTGTAACTTGAGTCAGGCAGTGAATATAGTTTCTGATGTAGAATTGAAAATAACAGCTCGCAATTTTCGTTTCTTTGGATGTAAGCGTATTTAAACGATCGAAAATTCAGGTAGCCCTTGCTTTCAGCAGTAAAATGAGCTCGTGGTGACTAACTTAGTGCTTGAATTGAGCATAACCGTAGCATTCATGCTGATAATTGAATGGTTAATGGTTTGTTTATTATATTCCACCCAAAAGACAACCATGGATAGAAGAAAGTCGAACCCGCCTCGTAAAGTCAGGAGCTTCAACCGACTGAGTGTGCTGATTTTAATTTTATCAATGAGCAAGATTCCATGTTCCAGCGGGGCAAGACACACTGGCCACTTGAGTCCCCGCGTGATCCGCACCCACCACGGCACAATTCGAGGGATGATCAACAGCATCGGAGTGGACGGGATGGGCGATGCTGAAGTGTTTTTGGGAGTCCCTTACGCCGATCCTCCTGTGGGGAACATGCGATTTATGCCTCCTGGGTCTCTTTCCCCCTGGAGGAACGTGCGTGTTGCCCAGCATTTGGGACCCGTGTGTCCTCAGAGGTTGCCTGACATACGAAACAAGACCGAGGCCCTCAAGACCATGAGCCTCGGCCGCTACCACCACCTCCGCCGCCTGCTGCCGTACCTGCGCAACCAGAGCGAAGACTGCCTCTATCTTAACATTTACTCCCCCGCTGGTGGTGAGTACCTGCCTCCTTTTCGTCTTGTTTCCCTTAATTAATGCACAGCGTTTTTCTGTGTACGAAGATCGTAAGCATCGAGCTGGGAAGACTGGTCTTTCTCTTCGTAATTTTTTGCCGCTTGTTAAACTTTGGGTAGGATTTTGTTTCAACTCCAAAAGGAATTTTTTGCGCTTGCTGCTAAATTTAAATTTAAATTCGATTTACTATTAGACGAGTGAAGTTCTTTGCGTAACTGCGTCATTGATAAACGATTTTTTCAGCCAATACTCGAAAAAAGTTGGAAACATGAACCGTTGCGAGACGTCGTTTTTAGCCTCTGTGAACGATCTACAAGCAATTTATAGATGCTCTGGTAAAAATGTTCAATGGCAATCACGCGTAACATTGTTCATTTAGTCAATTTTCAGTGGGATTGAAATAAAATTGGAAAGAATTTGGTAGGAGTTTTAGGATTTCTTCATTGTATTATTTGATTAGGTCGAGTTCAGGGTAGAAAATAATTCAGGTTAACCGGCATAATCATTCTCTTCTTCAATCATGGCTTTTGACTTCGTTGAGTAGTAAAAGTTTTCCGATAGGAAGAAAAATATTTTTAAACCATCTTTTATGAGCCAAGCTTTAACCGCGCTTTACGAATAAGCGAGCGAAGTTCCAGTAAGAAGGCCTTATTGTTGGGTTAGACAAAAATTGATACCCATACAACGCGAGTTAGGTGACGTACGCTCCAGATGAAAGAGACAATTTCTATTTCAATGGTCATCTCACGTCCATCATGTTCATCTTAGTATTTTTCTCATTATTCAATTTGATTTGTGGTGATAATTTTTGTCTTCAAGTGGCGGCTTCCCGATTTCCACGGATGTTATTAATCATCGGAAAGTTTGAAATGCAGTGAAAAAACTTTGCGAGGCAATATGTGCTACAGAACGGCTGAGCTTCATGGAAGACGCTGGAAGAACTTAAATGGGACATCTCTTTCATGAAGTAAAAACTTTTTTTGTGGAACCTGATGATTTCTTGGACTTTGAGAGACACTTCAATGCTCACAACTTTCATCAAAGCGAAACAGATTTGTGAGTTTTCGAGTCATCACTCATTTTCAAAATTGCATTCGGAAATAACTGCGCTAGGGTTTACAAATTAAAGGAGGTAAATACATGCTTAATTTCGCGTATCGCGAGTAAGAAATCCTTCATGATTACTTACATATTCTATACTGAGTAGTCTATCAATCCTGTCGATTAGTAAAGTTGCAAGATTGAGCAAGACTAATGATTTTCTTTGCTTTCTTTATTCATTTACTAATGATTGAGCAAGACTATAAATTATCTGTGATAGATTCAAGTGGCAGTCACAATGGTTTGAAGATGTTGTGTGGGTAGGGCCAATTTTGACTGTATCGTAATAAACAGTTTCCAACGGTTCCGTACTTCCATTTCTGCTACTTCACTAAAGTTTTTCAACTGCTGTATCTTAGTTTTTATGAACTCATCTTCATGAGTATTTACTCACTTTTATTTTGCGTAGAGAACAGTAAATGAAGTTGTTGAGCTTACTGTTTACATTTACGTTGAATATTCGATCATGATGTGCACATCTCAAGAGTTGAACAGCACTGCTGCTGTGGGAGTGACTCACTTATGCTAATTTTTTTTACTTCCAAAAATTTTCTTCCCAAACTCATGTCCCTGACATGACTAATGTTGAGCTCCAGAGCGCTTCTTCAGAAGGGAACGCCAAAAAACCTAGCAGCAGTGGTTGTTGTCACCGAGAGCGAGCACAGCGCCAAGTGCACGAGCGCTAAACTAATTATCGAGGGGGGAAGGAATTTGGCGACGTTGGCCTAACAGAAAATGAAAATAAGAAGTTGAATTTGGGCCCATCGGTTGCTCAAACTTCATTCAAGTGTTTTTCAACTTGGCGAGTAAACAAAGAGGCAGGAACCTTCAAGTTAAAAGTATTTTTACTCGTGTTGAATTATGTTTTCAATAGCATCTGAAGTAAGAGGGCAGTGAATAAATTTTTCAAAAGCACAAGTCGAGCAATATTTTGATGAAGTCTTGTTTATGTTGTATTTATCTCATTATTGTGTAAGATTCTACAGAGATGCTAATCATTTAAATGTGAGTGTATCGTATGGTAGCAGTTAGGTCTATTAAGTTAAGAAAGCTCCGTCAGTGGAACGAAGTTTCTTGAACCTCCTTGCTATGTGGTGGAAAAATGTAGCCTGAATGGAGAAAAACGGTTAAACAACTTTTTTTAATAAAGTATTAAAGGCTAGGATTCGAAAAGACTAATTAAATAACGTTCTATTCGGATAAATTAATTCTTTCTCCACTGTAGTATAGGTTTGACAAAGTGAAATTAAGGAATATTCTCAGGAGACGTTTGTGTTGGAGAAGATGATTCTCTCGTGAAACGCAGCTTTAGAGTACGAACTGATTTTAATTTTAAAAGAAGAATATTAAATCTGTGAGACGACAGATTCGTTGTTGCCTCTCGGGTGAACTTTTGAAATTTGGGAAAAGATCATTACCTTTTCCACTTTTCCTTACACCTTCAGTCGTAGACTCACAACGTTACTTCCACACTGTCGTTTAGAGTACTCTCCCATTCCTACCTGGATCTCCCACCGTAAAATATTTACATGTTCAATTTTGCGTGAATGCAATAAAACTCATGGCGTTCAAAGCTTGCCTGCAACATCTCCATTATGGTGCCAGCTTGTCATGTTTGTGACCTGAATTATTCACTGAGCTGCACATACCGCGACTTGAAGTAAAAGCTTTACGAAGGTCGGCTTCTGCGCCTCATAGGATGCAGTGAGGGCTGAGTTCAGATTAGCAGACGATCAGTTTGGATTATGAAGGCGCAGGCGGGCGCCTCTGTGATAAACATGTCAGCTGAGGCCGTGATTGATCTTCGCCTCATGAGAAAATTGAGTTCAGCCAAAAAGTTTCCTCCTTCTCACTGAACCCCCGAAAAAAATATCGCCATCAAAATTTTTCTTCCGCGTGAAATCACGCGTCATGCTGATGAGGCCACCGTGGTCTCGTTGGTGTATTGACGCCAACGGAGTTTCGCTTTTCCGAAATTTCCGGATAATTTTGAACATTTTTAGCGAAAGTAAAATATGAAGTACGAAGACCTTTTGACATTATGGTGTCGGATTTTTATGAGGGGAAAACGAATGAACGTTCTTCGGGATCTTCCACCCATTTTTCAAATCTTTTCTACTTTATGAGTGCATTTTTAAAGGGCATTCTTGTGAATATCATTCCCAGATACTATGAATAAACATCTTGATGTTCTTGAGAAGTAGAATAAACCAGAAAATAGTCCTACATACGACGTACAAAATATTCTAAAGTTGTTCAATCCTTCGACCACTTGGATTTATTTCAGAACAATTTCGAGTGCGTCAGTGTTCCCTCGCTACCTCGGCGTTCAGTTATCGCGGATTCATGATTTTGCTGAGTTTTTAATGCATATATATAAGTTTGTATACATGTATTTAAATTTTTTTATTCTCAAGTGTTACTGTTCTGTATGACATGTTCAGACTTCAGCATTTTTGCAATCAACAGATTCGTTGTTGCTCTGATGCTTCACAACAGAGCTTTTATCGTATTGGAGATGTCATGTTGAAATCCGACACCTTACCTAACGATGTCATATTGCTCATCAATTGTCCCTGTTATTAGTAGAGTAAAGGGTTGGTTGTTAATAGTTCAGGGAGGGCTTAAAAAAGTTCAAGCACGCATTAAATGATTGAAAGAATATGGTGTCCGTACTCCGCGAAAGTTCAATTATCGCAGCTGGTCTTGGAACCTATCTCCCGCGATAAACGAGGGTTCACTGTAGTTCTAAATAGTGCAACGAAAGTTTGTTCGCAAATTCTGGAGATGGTCTAATTTCACTACAAATACATTTCAATCAAAAATTATTTTAATCCAACGGTATACATTTTTATTTTTAATACAAGTTTTAAGAATGAGTTCCCTTTGATTAGTTGGGTCGTTGCTGGGGAAGAGCTGGGTGAAAGTCAGTTGGAGGAAAGCGGAGTGAAAGTCAGTTGGGGAAGGGCTGTATGAAAGTCAGTTGGGGAAGGGCTGTATGAAAATCAGTTGGGGAAGGGCTGTATGAAAATCAGTTGGGGAAGTGCTGGGTGAAAGTCAATTAAGGAAGTGCTGAGTGAAAGTCAATTAAGGAAGTGCTGAGTGAAAGTCAATTGGGGAAGAGCTGGGTGAAAGTCAATTGTAGAAGAGATAGGTGAAAGTCAATTGAGACAGATGTAAAGGGAAAGTCAATTGTTACCATGGATGCGGTTTGTCGCTCTGGGCTAATTATTGAAGTGTTCAAACAAATGATGCCTTTGCCTGCAAAAACCTAAATCAACGTCACGCTGAAGAAGTGAAAAAATTAGGTCAATAGCTCAGACGCACAAAGGAACTACTCTGAGCCCGTTCACGAAAAGTTAGGCTATGTGACCTGAGATTCCTGCTTCAAATAGTTAGTTTTCATCAAGGAATCGTAGAAACTTGAAAACAACGCTGTTGGTTTTGACGGCGTGGGTAGACTAATTCGTGATTGTAAAAAATGCTGAAGTACGACACACGCGAGAATTTAATACAAAACTATTCTGTTCTTTGCTTCTATTCCAGTTCTATTATTCATGACACTTTTTCGTCAACCGCTTTTAGATCTTCGCGTAATTTCTATCTACTAGACATTGAGCCACTATTCTTGGCGCGGCTCCTTTGAAATAATTTTTTAATTCTCAGCCCTCGTGCAACCAATGAGAGGGCGACGTTTAGGTGCTAACTGGAGCACTTCGTCCATTTCGTAAATTTTGTAGATCAGTATTGTTCAGCCCCTGGAGGTCTTCTTTAGCACTGGGGACGAGTTTTTATCGTATTGGAGATGTAATGTTGAAGTGGATATAGCCAATTGATCTTGAATGTAAGGGTCGCATCAAATCAATTTATCGTTTTTTTGGTTAGTTCGTTTTCTGGGACATCGTGGGGTTGAACCTTTGCAGCAAAAGAACACAATTTCGTTGTGCTGTTCTATTCTTTTAAGTTACAGAATATCGTAATGAGAACATTATGTCTCCTTTTTAAAAAAATGCACTCAAAATACTTTCCAGATGTTCTCATCTTCAGTTGCTCTGATATGGTTCTAATAAATATTTCCACTTGTGCGTCCTGTTGAATCCAAATTTAACATCCGTGTCTGGTATACAAGTCCCATTTGGAATATGTTTTCAGCTAACTTCAGTTTGAGCTGAATAGAAATCACCGGAAGCCGAGCTTCTGAACTTGCGAGACAAAGTTCAACTAACAAATTATGGAGGTATTGATTCCATTTACTATTGTTGTGAGTGATTCTAAAAGTAATTTCAGCAGTTTTATCGAGGAACAAAAGATAATAGTAAATATTACCGCGAGGTTACGTATCTTGCTCCTTATGTGTAATAATTGGCTTTAAATTTGAGTCGTTATTGAGGGTGAATAGCTTTTTGATCGGGGCAGAACAGTTTCAGGGCGGATTTACTACACATAAGCGAGGCTCTCTAGAAAATGCTCTCACTCTCTTAGAAAGAAAGCGCATGCATTGATATTTAAATTTAATTGATACCAAATTAAGAAACCACTGAAATGCAGTGCAATCAATGTATTTCTAACAGTTTGCGTTACCTCTCATTGCTGTATCCTAATCAAGTGAGACCGACTCCATCTATGGAAGTCAGTACTTGTGAACATTTTTTAGGCAAGTCTGAATTGTATGTACGTGGAAACATGAGTACGTTCACATACTTTTCTTTTTTAATGCACACCCCCCCTCAGGGGGATACAACTGTTGTATCTATGGGAATTAGCGCTCCCAGGGGGACTATGTGAGGGCCTGAGCTAAAGGTTAGGTAGGCTTCCTTTTTGTTGAAATAGAATAGGTTTTTGTTTTGTTACGGACCATCTTTTTTCGGTTCACTGCTGTCCTAATTTTTCAGCACCTACTACTTCCTTCTTCAACTTTGATCTTGTTTCATGAACTTCTTTCTCATCTTACTGTTTCTATGCCCTTTCTGCATAGATTCCACGTTCCCTTAACTCCATACTAAATAGTGCCTTCTTCCTTCCTCTCTTTGGATCTCATTTGTTGAGGATAGGGAGGCTTAAACTAACTAATAATCTAATCTTTTAATGCACACGTACTACTAATTCCACGTTGCTAACAGGAATGCAATACACACATGGTTTGACGCCAGACATGTGAGTATCCCACGCGTGCCCAGCTGGACAAATTGAATATTAACTAAATGGAATTTGTTGTTTGCTACAGAGAGCAAAGCAAGTGTTTGAATAACTTAAAACTTTGAGGTATGTCTCGTATATTAAATTTACGCGAAAGACATTCACAATGTCAACGAACATTTCTGAGGAAAATGATGACCTATAATTATCAAGCAAGCAAATTAATTGATAATTTCATAAAATAGGAAGCGATCAAAGTTTTTAAATACCACATCTCTCATGATTTAATTTTATATTTTCTGAGTCGGACGAGTCAAGATAATTCTAGTGCCCTGGATCATCTGGAGAGAGGTAAATACAGAGTGAGGAGAAAAATCTAGGAAAGAAAACGATTATTTCTCAAATGTGTTTTTGGTGTAGAGGACTGTACAACAAATTACAATAAAAATAATAATTTCACCCTTTCATCTTTTTTCACATACATCGATAATTCATCATTGATGTGAATATCTTTGGAGCACAGCACATATTCATGGTATGTTGATTTTCTTACAAACAATACGCTTCCATTCTGCAGCAATATGACTTGACTAAATTTGCGACCAGTTTGAAACGAGCATTTGGCAATGCATGTAACCCCCCTCAGGGGGATACAACCATTGTCTCTATGGGAATTAGCAGTCTCAGGAGGAAAATGTGTGAAGGTCTGAGCTGAGAGTTAGGTAAGCCTTCCTTTTGTTAAAATTAAAATCTTTCTTGTTATGTTATGGACCTCATTTTTCCGGTTCAGTGCTGTCCTGTTTTTCAGCACCTGCTACTTTATTCTTCAGCTTTTATCTTTTTACATACACTTCTTTCTCAACTTACTGTTTCTGTGCTCCTTCTGCATAAATTCCGCGTTCCCTTATTTCCATACTAAATGGTGCCTTTCTCTTTCCTCTCTTTGGAACGTTTTTTTGGCGGTTAAGGAGGCTTACCCTAACATCTAATCTATTTTAATACATGTAACCTGACACGACCACCAGGATGGTCAGTAATGGGAAATGCTAGTGGAGGAAAAAATGACGCCATATTCGATGAGAATTACTGGAGTTTTCGGCGATCAAGATGTTCCAAATGGAATAAAAAAAATTAAAAGCGTGTAAATCTCTGCGTTGAATCGCAGCAGAGTGGGCCTTCCAGAAACACTTGAAATGAAACACTCCTCACCATTTGCGTTTTTCAACTTCTCATTACTCTGCAAATCAATGTTTGAGTTCTCAACAACTTTTATTTGGCTCTTTATAATGATATTTGAAAAATTGTTCGCTAGTCATTAATACTACAAGTCAAACAATGCGCAGAAACACGCTTAAAGGAAGAGGTTAAGAAAGATTTAAAATACATCATGAAATATGCATTTGAGGCCATTATGCCTCCCTATGATGTAACAAAAAGCTTTAATATTACCCTCAGCCCACAGAGTTTCCCGTAAAAACTAATAGATTTCAGTGAAGGTAAAATTTCCAAGATATGATGCACCCTGAAAGATTCCGGGAAATGGCGCTCTTAAAATTCCATAAATAATGGGATATAACTTGTTCCTCACTAAGAAAGGGCTTCCAGAAATTCAAGTGTTGTTGGGATAAAAGTCTGCATAAGAACTACAAGTGATGAACTACAGAGCCAAAAAAGACAACCACGAAATTTTCAAATTGCCCGAATGTTTGCTTCAGCACAAAAGTGTGAATCCATGAGCTAATAATCATGCGAGGTGTAGCAGCGGTTGCATGAAAATGAGAATTTATAAACGACACAGGAGCTCGTTATTAATTATGGTATAAAGCTTGGTCACTCGAGTAATAAAACGATTCGTGGCCAGTGTGACGGCTCTAGGTGGTCCAAGCGGCAACCCTTCAAAACCTTGTGAAATTTTTTCTTCGTGTGAGCTGCCATCATTTGGGTTTCAAGCTTCTTGATTTCTGGAGAATTTGCAAACACAGCGGACACATGTCGCGTAAGAATTACTATCAAAGTATCCATTGGTTTCCATAAATTTCCATAAATCTTTCGTCACTGCAGCGCGCCAGAGATCGTGTACAATGTAATTATTAAGAGTTTTTTTCAGAAGTACATTATAGAATTAGGTATTCTTTTCAACTGACAGGAATACTACCATAAGAAATACTATCAAATTACTATCTATACTATCTTCGACTCATCAGTAATTTTTACTTCGACTCTTCGTTTTTCAGGTCTTAAATTACTGAAAATACTAATACGTAAGTAAGAGGTTGCATTATTTCCGATTAAATGGTGAAAAATGAATTGCACTTTTCTTTGATAGCTTGAAATGAGTTCAAGCGCTATTTATTTAATTATACAAAATGTATACCTTGCCAATAAAATATTTACCATTACGGGAAATATTACGACGTTGCTTTAACGCATTTCGAGTATAGGTAGTAATAATTTGCCACTTTTCCCACACTAGCGAAGTTATGGCAACTAAAACCAAGAATTGCGTAGTTATCTCTTGCAGTCTGCGGTATAGCAGGCACAGCGTCTCTAACTACGACCGTCAACGCAAATTTGGATTATTTAGTGACTCGTACGGGGGAAAATTCAGCCAATTGCGGAGAAGTAAAGGCGTCAGGTTTGGGCGTTAATCATTAGGGCATCAACAGGGCTGCTGTCGCTGCTACTCTTTTGATGTTGCAAGTCAATTAAATTCTCATTATTGACCTCCCAATTAAAGAGTGATTTCGAGCTCGCTGTGTCAGGGAGGGAAGCGCTGGCGTCAACTGGCAGAGGAAAAACTCGCTACACATCGCCGCTTTCTTGCTCAATGTATTGATCTTCATTTAATTTGCTCATTGCTTTCGTTCTTTTTCGTGCCTGATGGAGTTCCGTTTTGCTATTTTTGCGACTATGTTTTGTTTGTAACATTTTACAGCGAGGTTTATCTTATAATTTTTCATTGCGGTTTACATTTGCAGCGTTGATGATTGGGATTCATTTTTTAACTTAAGCAATAGTTTCGTTTTTTTTCCTTTAACATGGGGAGACAATTATTGTTGCACTTAGGAAAAATGAAGTTCCCAATAAATGGATGTAAGGTTTCTAGATGAAAGTTAGGAGCTTCTATTTTTACTGCAGAAGATAAAGCTTTTCCATTGCTTTAATGTAAACCATCTTTTCTCAGTTACCGCTATTCTTTTTTAAGATTATGCCATTTTCTTTTACATCTCTTACCTCGTTTTATAAACTTTATTCAGTGTTAGAGTTTTTGATTCAGAAATCCGGTGTGGAAACTCGCTTGTACCTAGATCTAATTTTCTCTCAATTTTGAACTAAAAGACGCATTTTTTCATCTCTTGTGAACCCATTTCATTGGTTAGGGAGGCTTAAACTGACTAAAAATCGAGTCCTATTATCTTCGTTTTAGGACGCTGATACTTGTGACACAGTTCACCGTTTTAGATGAAGCCTCATTCTGTTACACTGATTACAGAGACTCATTCTATTACATTGTTGATAGTTTCGCTTTACAACTCGGGCTCGTGCGTACCTTAGGTGGTTCCGCTTTGTTATTTTAGTAATTGTTCATTTTAAGGTTAAATTTAACTCTCGCAACAGGTTTTAATTTAAAATTTGTGTTACACTATTGCATTTGTTGAGTTAGGGATTGGGTCTTCCATTTTCAGTTGCTAAAATTGGAGTGAAATCTAAGTTTTGCTCTTTTTTTGGTTGAATCAAACGCTATAAAGAAGTCTGTGGCGTGCCTCAGGGGAGGTACACCCTTCTCGAATGATAGGCAATTTCTGAGTTTCGTATTGAAATTAGACTAATAATGTCTGTCTTCGTCAGTTTAGCTTAGGGCTTATCGAGTTCTCGAGAGTAACTTAGGCGGTTGGTGTATCTATGAAAATTAGCGCTCACAAGGGGAAAATGTTAGGTCTTTAGCTGAGAAGTAGGTAGGCCTTTTTGTTTAAATGAATTTTTTTTTGTGTAATGGACTATCTTTTCACGGCTCATTGCTCTCCTGTATTTCAGAATCTCCAAGTTTCTTCTTCAAATTTTGCCTTGTTTCTTAACCTTCCTTCTCAATTTAATGTTTCTATGCGCAGGGGATCGTGTGCAGGAATATACCTTGTGCATAAATTCCATGTTTCCTTAACTCCATACTGAATGGAGCCTTCATGCTTCCCTTATTTGAATATCTTTGTTGTTGTGGTAAGGATAACTGAAATCTACTTATAATTAAGTAAATAGTTTCAAGTCTACAGCGTCCACGCAGCAACATAAACAGCTTTTGCAAAGGCAAATTAAAATAATGCAAACCTGCATTCGCAAGCAATTATCTTTTGTGTTTTCGAAAAATTTCCTATGTCAGTTTCCAAAACTCATCCCATGGATTTTCGTACAATTTTGCCCATCATTTTCTAAAACTTCTCCCGTGCATTTACTAATATTTTACTTGTGCATTTTCGCATAATTTTTCCATTTTCAAAGACTTTTCAGCTACATTTTCGTATAATTTTCCGCTGCATTTTCAAATTCCTGTCACATGCAATCTTTAACGTTTCCTTCCACGTGATGTGCTGATGTGAACATACGTCCTGCTTGTGACGGCGACTTGACGCTCCTCGATGGATGGACAATTTCTGAACTTCTTATAGAAATCATACTAGTAATGCGTGTTTACGTCAGTTTAGCTAGGGCCATTTGCAGTTCACATACAGTAGCTTAGGCTGTTGGTGTTGAATCCGTGACCAATAATTTGTTTTCATGTCTGGAGTTATGTGAGTCTTCAATTCCTTTCTATTTCTACTTCCTTAACCATCAAGAGGAGGGGCGACATTTCGTGTTATAACTGTAAACTCGAGTGTCTCTTAAATTTCACTTGTCCGTACGTTTTTCTTTAGTTTTTTTGTGTCTCTTTAAGTTACTTTCTATCGTTTTTGATGCAATCTACGAGCGGATGAAAATGTTGAACTCATAAATGAGAAAAGTCCAATTCCTTTCATTTTCACGTTTGGTCCGGTGTGGGGATGTGTTGATATCCCCCTGGACGGTAAAAATTGAATAATTGATGTATGAAAAATTAAAGTACCATGGGAAATGAACAATGTATTTTTATTGAGGTCGTGACATAACCATTCTTATCAAATTTCGGACATTCGAATAATTTTTGAAAAATATTAATTATGTTTAAATTGGGTTGTTAGCTCCAATGTGAAACGTACGCATATGGTGAAAATTTTGTTAGAGCTTCGTAATGATATTCCACTCCCAATCAAGGTAAAATAGATTCCGTATTTAGAGAATGTTAGAAGAAGGTATGAATAGAAGAACACTCAAATTACTCATTGAATGTACAATTTGAACGCAAATTTAGACGTGTAAAGTGCGCGCACGCTGCCGAGGCTCGCTGCTAAACATAAAATTCCTTTTATGGATATCGTAACCCAGCAATGTGCCATTAGCCTCTTTTATCGTTTCATTTTTATGATTTACAAAACTCGGATTATGCTTTAATTACAAATAATATCCGCTGAATTACTGGCTGATTAATTTTTCGCTGCGATCGTATGTTTTTCAGCACAAAAAACTCCTAACGAGTGACACTACCGGCGCGCATGGTAAAAGGAATTTCTTTAGAGGTCATTTTGTGTTTTCCGAACCGCGCAATTTTCTTCCGAACAAATTCAATTTTTCTAGCCTCACACAAAGTGATGAAATTTTTCCTTTTTAAGTTGATATTAGTTGCTGTTGTTGTATGCTTTGCAGTTTTTGACGTTAAAAACAGTGTCGCCTCAAGTCCTGACCTGTGATGTCGTTTGTTTCTGACTATGATGGTGTTGGTTTTTAATTTCGATTTCATGAGTTCAATTTCGGGAGAATTTGAACCTATGGCATCAATTTTTTAAATTCCTTTGGGTGGTTCAAAATTGCTTCATTATCCTTTACCGTTTCAAGTACATTATCCTTGCCTTTATTTTTTAAAGCTACTTTAACTATATGCTCTCTAATTACTATAACTCCTCGCCATCATTTCATATACTGTACTCTCAGCGGCCAAAAACAGTGGCACGCAGCATTTTTACTTACTGTACACATTTTGCATTATTTGATTTCAAAGTTCATTTGTTTTAGTAGAACTATATATGGGCACATTCTAGAAGTGTTTATCAAGTACTAAAGATCTGTTTTGAGGCATAATAGATCTCTAAATTTTTATTTAGATCCGATAAATGAAAATCCTTCGAAAGGACCTGCCAGTTTTTGATAAAGGATTCTTCATCGGGTTTAATCAAAGTGGAAAATCAATGCGGGACATCTGTACAGTAACCGGTATTAATATCAGAGCGACATAGAGAACAATAGTACTCTGGAAACAAGATGGTAAACTTTGTTCATATCGTGGAAATTATTTAAGGCATAACATTATGGTTGACAGCAACAAATGATTAATAGAGAGTCACACGCAGATCCAAGAACAATTTCTCAAAGGACTGTGTTGAAAGTTAAAGAAATATTTAGGCAAATACAAATCCCTCACTAGGAAGCCATTAGGGTCAGCAGCAAATCTGGAAAACTTTATTTGCTCCAGAGCGCTGAGATTTTACTGTTGAGGATTGGAAGCATGAAATGTGGCCCGATGTTTCCAGATCCATCCTTCTGCAAAGTGTGTGTTATATGTAGGGCCTGGTGACAGCCACGCGAAGCTTTGGATCCATCTTGCATCGTCCTAACTGTTCAGGCATTTGGAGCCAATTTAATGTTTGGGCCTGCCTTTGTTGGCATAGACATGTATCTGCTACTCTCCGCAGTAAGAAATGAACTCAAAGGATTATTTCAAGTATTTCGCCCACACGGTCACTCGTCCATGGAGTTATTTTCCTGATGGCAACGATATCGTTCAGGACGACAATGCTCACATCCACATGGCTAGAAATGTTCAAGATTGATTTTTTTTACAAATGAGAGAGCATTTGAGCACATGGACTGGCCCCCACTATCTGCTGATTTGTACCCCAGTGAAAATTTATAGAATGAGCTTTAAAGAAGCCTGAGTCACTCTTCACTCCTTTCTTTATCATTGACTGCTTTAAGGCGGAAGTTACTTCAATCATGGCTAAAAATATAACTGCAGGGGAAGCAGAAAGTTTTAAAATCAATGCTATATTGAGAGAAAGCTGGCATTCGAGCCGAAGACAACCCAATCGCTCACGACTTTTTTAGACAATATGAATACTATATAGTTTATTAGGATTTTACTATGTACACTCAGCTTGCAAGGAATAAATGACTTGTTTTTTTCGATAAATTTGACTAACTTGTGCCTTTGTGCGGAAACTTGTGTTACTACCCTCCCGATCGCTGTTAATTGCTCCGGCTGCTTGCGTTCGAAGGCGAGTCTATGACACTCGTCCGAGGATTATAGCAGTATACAGTATAGCCTGACCTTGCAAATACGCAACTAAATAACTTGGCTTATAATTAGAAACGACTTCCCGTACTCTCATTGGTAAGGATTTGTGTTTTCAATGCTTTCTGTTCCTTGAAGTACGGTAAAGCAAAGGGTTGTCCAATTTGTTCCAGAAATTAGTATCCTTGTTCCATTTAAGTATGTGGCTTCCGTATAATTGATTTGATTGCTTTCGTATTTTCAAGCCAAACATCATTTTAAGTTCTGGTTTGCATCAATGAATGGCTGGAAAATTAAAAAAGAATTGTGTAACTGTTAACTTTTAATGTTGAAATAAAGTGTCGTAACGGTGCCACGGCTGTTATGGTGCCAGGAACGAGTTTTTTCTGGTGTAGAAACTCAATTTGATTGTTACCGAGACAAATTTTTACGTGATAAATGAATCGGTAAATAAGATAGGTTAAATTTCAATTCTTGCATTTGATTTTGAAGAAATGGATTTTTTTCCGATGTATCTTCATGGTAAAATTGAAGCCATCATTCCTCTGAAGTATGCATGTTTAGATTTTCATTGCAGGTACGCACATTCACGCACCGTAATGTTACTTAACACGTTGACTCCGAAGTGGTACAAAAGTGTACCACTAGGTAAATTGTTCATTTACGTACCGGAATATACAAATAACATTTCAACTATTTTGCCACCTGTTCCGAAATAAATTTTAGAGTAAAAGGTAACACATAATGGTTCAATTGTATTCCTTAGACTTTTCAAAATGGTTGAAAATGTATTGGAGCAGAAAAGCCGGTTTTTCAAAACAACTTCTTCTAGCCTAACCAAACTAACCGTAAGCAACCGCACAATCGTAGTGAACGTGTTAAAACAGCTCTAGTGTCCCCTCAGGAGACACAATTATTGCATTTGGGAAATAACGCCTCTAGAGGAAAATGTGCAATCTCGAGCTGATCGTTAGAAAGGCCTTCCTTTTCTTGTTTTCTTAATGACAATCATTATGGAACTCGATGTTGTTTTTTAGTACCTATTAATATCTTCTTCAATATATACCTTGTTTCTTAAATTTCTTTCTATGTTGCTGTGCGCGCAATGCGTGGGTAAACATCTTATTCATAAATTCCCATACCTGTAATTTTACAGTAAAGGATACGTTTCTACCTCCTTTCTTGGGAAGACCTTTGTTGTGGCGTGGGAAGCTCAAATTAACTAATAATTCACCAATAATCTCAAGTAATTATTTAATATAATTAGTTGAAACGTTTTTCTTTAGAAGTCAAGTTTCTTCGCGTCGTGCCGCTTCTTGACGTGCTATTTTCCTTGTGACAGATCGCTCCTAGACGTCGGCTTTCGAAGGCTTGCTCTATTTCTCTCAGTTGACAGTCACTTCAGAATTGTAGTCGAACAAAATGGAGATGGGAGGAGTTTTCGGCTGCAGTTTTGCTTAGGCAATTAGATTGTGGGATGGTGTCGTAAAATGCGGTGAGGATGGCCCTAAAACCCGTGACTTGTACAAACAGCCTGCCACCGAAGCCGCTCGCATTTCACTGCCGTCCGTTGCAGCAAAAACAGAGCCCCGCCAAACTCAGTTGCTTCCCGACCCGCCAGCACTTGTGTCTCCAGCTCGCAAGCAAATATTATCATGGCAGTCAATAGGAATTTCTTCACGCAACAGCGTCGAGGAGTTAGGAGGACACTGCAATAATAAAGCAAGCGAATTTGACGGTAAGTTGCGTTCGTCTTGACTCTGATTTTGGTGGCACTGCGCTTTCAGCGCCGGACACGCGCACAAAAACGCGGATTGCAACTTGCTGCTCCAGCACTCCGGCCGATCGATGGGATCACTTTCGTGTACAATGGGGGGATAAATTCTTGAACCTGACTATTTACTAGCAGGCTCATTCCTTCATGGTGCCAGAATTACAATCCAGGTTTAAATCTGGATGACAGAGGAAAATGTGTTGCAGTTCTCAGGATCGGAGTTCTTGAGGTTGGAGAACGTGGCACCGTGCGTGGCACCGTGCGTGGCA
>JACJUY010002790.1:0-18613 GCA_014220935.1 Platorchestia sp. MABIK
AGGGGGTGAGTGGGGTCTTCTGGTGTGAGTGGGGTCTGCTGGGGTGAGTGGGGTCTGCTGGGGGTGAGTGGGGTCTGCTGGGGTCTAGTGGGGGGATGAGAAGGGTTTCATCTACTAGAGACGGGGCCTGCGCTGTCTTCAGGACTTCTGTCGCTAATCTGACACAATCTTGAAATAATATCCCCCACCGTATGAAGATGTGGGAACCCAACATAGTAGTTAATCATTATTTGCAAAATAATTAATACTTTAATTTTAATTCATATTTAATTAATTGATGGTTTATCATTTAATTTTAAATAATATTCAATTAATTTGGTAGTTAATCATTACATAACTAGCTATGTTATGAATAGACTATTTGACTGCGTGCTGTCTTGAATACCTCGGACTATTCTATATCCATCTACAAGCAAATTTTCCATTGGACTGGATTTGTGTGGGTAGTGTGGGTAGAGCCTCACGAATCTTTCTTCCTTGTCTCAGCTTCGCATCTTCTTTGTGTTCGCTAGAAGACTTGCGAGACTTTCCGAGCTCAGTTTTTGGAAATACTGACGCACAACCATCAGAAAAGGCTCTAATAAATACATTTGAATGCTCAACACACGTAACACACATCAGAAAATGCTCTAATAAATAGATTTAAATGCATAACACACGACACCGTGGCCCAGTGGTTAAGGACGCTCTCTTCACTGGAGGGCGTCGGCAGTTCTAATCCCGGCAGTGCTGGTCAGGGATTTTAATTCCTTTTCGTTGGGAAAAGAAAGAACTCAGCCACAATTCCCCACTCTACCCAGGTGTCGGAATTGGGTACCGGCTTGACCGGGGGTAACCGTCATTGCGTCCTGGTGTTAGTTATGAGGCATTTGAAAAACAAACGTACAATACGATATGTCTCGCTTGATCATTTGGAATAAAGCATCCATCTTCGTACGCAGATACGAGAAGCTGGAGGTGCTGGGGTTCGAGCTGGAGAAGGACCCGCGCTACGCAGGCTTCACTGACCTCATCAGCAGCGTGCCTCTCATGCGGGGCAAGGGAGAGGCTGCGGCTCAAGTCGGAGAGTTTAAGGTCGGTAGAACTGCGGTGGAGTGAAGGCCTTTCTAATTTTATTATGAATACATGAGCACACCTCAAGGGGATACAACTATTGTGTCTATGGGAATTAGCGCTCCCAGGGGGACTTTGTGAGGGCCCGATCTAAAGGTTAGGTAGCTTTCTTTTTTGTTAAAATAAATAGATTTTTGTTTTGTCACAGACCATCTTTTTTCGGTTCACGGCTGTCCAATTTTCCAATACCGACTACTTTCTTCTTCAACTTTTTCTTGTTTCATGATCTTCTTTCTTAGCTTACTGTTTCTATGCACCTTGTGCATAGATTCCGCGTTCCCTCAACTTCTTACTAAATGGAGCCTTCATCCTTCCTCTCTTGGAACATCTTTTTCGTGGTAAAAGGAGGCTAAAGCTTTCTTTTATAATAATGAAAATATAAATAATGAGTACCTGAGCGTATTGTATGAATTCATATTGTAAGTTTGCGGCAAGGGAGATGCTGCAGTTCATATTTTCACTGCGTTGGAATGAAGGCCTTCCTTGTTTTCGCATACCTCTCTGTTCATTTTTACATATTTTGAAAGGTGTTTTATGTATTCATTCCGTGAATTGTTATAGGTACGTTAAAAATTACTGGATGGCCATTGTAAGTCGGAATTTAAACAGAATAATGTACATCATTTCTAACCAAGGAATTATGTACGGCTCAACTATATTCTTGACAATGAAATTATGTTCATTTGACCGAGCTTTGATTATAACTTAGGATTTAGGCACTATTGGTAGTTATATTTCAAAGTTTTACATAGAGGTTATTGCCGTGCATTTTACACTCAAGATGAAGATTGTTTGTTTGTGCTCATCAGTACTTGGCTTAATTTGGCCTATCTATGTGTGTTTGGAAGTGCGGAAGGCTGCAATAGACACTAACGTCCGTTTACTTGCTTATGTTCATTCTTGTTGCACCTATTTTCACAATGAATAAATAGGCCACATGAATAAAACCATCATGGAATTTTTGTTTATTCTTAACAACTACGTACGCCAGTTTTCCCTTTGAAAAATTCAAAAAAATCCATTTTCTACAAGAAGTAATATTTATCAAATTGTGCTCAGTTCCTCACGAGTACTTTTAACACGAATAACAGCTTTAAGTTACACAAGACGCTCTATTTTCAAATCTTCCCTTACACCTGCAGGGTACTTTCCGAGTGTACCAGCTGCCCACCGCGGGGTCGGCCCCCGAGCCGCCCAAGTTCCTGTCGTCGTTCCCCTCACCTGCCCCTCGCGAGGTCACCGCCAGGGTGTACGTTGTGCTCGCCAAGGACCTGGCGCCCAAGGACTCGGGGGGCTCCTCAGACCCCTACATCGTCGTCAGTCTGGGCAAGCAGACCCGCAGCAACGTCAAGGAGTACCGCCCCAACACGCTTTCTCCCGTCTTCGGAGAGTGAGTCGGGCACTGTCAATCCTGCTTGTCAGAAGTCTAGATTTTAGTTGCAGAGTCTTAAAACGTCACTCAGGGTGCTCAAAATAGTGTAGTTAGACGCTTATTTTTGTCCCGTCTTCGGAGAGTGAGTCCCGGTACAGTCAATCGGGCTTGACAGAAGTCGAAATTTTTTTACAGTCTTAGAATCTCACTCAGGGTACTCAAAATAGTAGTTACGCGTACTCGTACCTGACAGTTGTAGTCTTATACGTATAGCAACACTAAAATTGCTCAAAATGGTGTAATTGGACGTTTATCGTTGTCCTGTCTTTGGAGAGTTAGTCCGAGCACAGTCAGTCGTCCTTAACAGATGTTAAGATTTTAGTTGCAGAGTCTTATAACCTCGCTCAAGGTACTCACAATATTTGTTCCTCGTTTTATACTCGTAGTTGATAGCTGTGAACTCTCATAACAACACTCAAGGTACTCAAAATGGTAGTTAGACGCTTACACTCGTGCTTGATAAATCGATCCAATGCAACGGATATGCTTTTATTGATCAGGGTCAGTTAGTTGGGAGAGAAATCGTGGTCACCAGCGTGCTTGGTTTCTGTTAGTCCTGCGGCTTACTATTTGTGAGTTTATCGTGACGCTGCTTTAGCTATGCGTAGTTGGTTTCAATTTTACCCTTAACTGGACTAGTGAGCTCGTCTCATGCTAACTGCCTTACTGATTTTGCTGAGATTGAAACAAGTTACATATGCGACTAAACTGTTAAGGCGGAACTTGAAGAAAATGTTGTCATGTGGGACTTTTCGAACTCTCAGTCCTATCTATATTTTCATATAATTTTTTGTGAAAATTTTTGAAAAGATTTCATTGGGATTTTTCTCGCAGTGAATTTCTTTACCTCGATAGACAATTTTGTGTCGTTTCAACGCAAACGTAAAATTGTTCCATCAATATTGCACAAGCAGTTATCATTGCTGTAACCAAATGAAATTCAAAATGCGCGACACCTAATGGAAAGATCCATAGCCTCACTGTTACTCCTGGTGCATTTTAGAAACTCGACTTGAACAAAGGCTATTTGGCTTGCTTTTTGCAGTGTGCGACAGCCAATACTGTATTTGTGGGCGTCCACAGCCCTCTCGAAAATGCAGGATTGACTTCCTTTACAATAGGTCAACTTGCTGGAAATATCGTACACCCCAGCTTATGAAGTTTTGAACAGCGAATTTAATAATGTAAACAATATTTAATTTATCTATTTTTTTTACCGAACAAACGCCTGAACACATAATTGACACCTGACATGTCTGACCCCCACCAGAGTGTTTGAGGTGAGCGGCACTCTGCCCGTGAACAAGGACCTCGTGGTCCAGGTGTGGGACAAGGACGTGGTTTCGTCAGATGACCTCATCGGGGAGACCACAATCGACCTGGAAAACAGATACCTCACCCGCCACCGCGCCACCGTCGCGCTCCCTAAGCTATACCACGTGTGAGCGCTGCGTAGTCCTATAGTGCAGAAGTAGTACTAGTAATAGTAGAAGTAGTAATAGTAGAAGTAGTTGTAGTAGTAGAAGAAGGCTTGCTAGCGCTTCAGAGGGAGCCTCTATGTCGCACCGAAGGTGGTTTCATAGTCCTATAGTGCACGTTGTAGTGTGCGATAACTGAAGAAAGCGGTACTTTATAGCTATGTACTACGTGTAAGTTGTTGCGTAGTCCGACAGTGCACTTTGTTGAGTGGGATAAGCGGTTCATTGGAGCTATATTTTCAGTTTTCCGAAAAGTAATCGAACTCGTTGTTTCAGTATCAGAACTTGCAGAAGAAAACGTGTGAGCGCTGCGTGGTCCTCGTGCAGTTTGTTGTGCAGAAAGCGGTTCTTCGTAGCGAGATTTCCAGTTTATCAAAAAGTAATAGAACTCGTTTGAGTATCAGAAGTTATAAAAGTAACGAGCTTTTACATGAGATTTATTGTTATTGGGACGCTCTTAAAACACCATAACTGCTCAAGATTGTTATTGGGACGTCCGGAACGTTGATGTCAAATTAATTACGCCAAATTTCCCCACATTTAAGCAGAACTCCTGAGCAAGTTAGATTTGAATGGCATTGAGCGCCACAGGAATGATTGGAGTGAATGTCGCGTGTCAAACTGTGTTCTCCAACCTAACTATTGTCATTCTCACGAATTATCGATTTAATGATCATCCAATTGATCAGTGGTAGATCCTAATATTGGATAAATTCTTCATTTCGAAGAATGAGTTAATATTAGGCAAAGTTTGTTAGTGCCAACGTGCAATAGCTGTACAATATAACCCTTGGTATGCGTAGGATCGCACCAATGTTCCTGCTATGCAGATTTTTAACTCCAATTTATGACGAAAGGTTAATTTCTAATTCAACTACCCCATCACGTAAGGTTCATTTCCAATTCAACTACCACATCACGAAAGGTTAATTTCCAATTCAACTACCAAACCAAGAAAAATTAATTTGCAATTCAACTACCAAACCATGAAAGGACAATTCTCAGTTCAACTACCAAACCATGAAAGGTTAATTTCCAACGTAACTACCAAATTCAGGAGTGGCAGCAACCGCTGGAGAGACCCTGAGTTACCGACCGCCATCCTGGCCGAGTGCGCACGACTGCGCCACTTTGACCTGAGCTGGCAGACGAGCCCGCTCTCCGTCACGCTCGGCGGCACCAAGTATAGCTTGAGTGACTTTGGTGAGTCAAACTCTTTTTTAAATTTAGGAAAGTGGGTGGTTGAGTTCCTTCACTGATTTTGGTGAGGATTTCAGTGAGTAAACATCTTTTTTTAGTAAAGTGAACGGTTTGGTGTCTAACTGATTTTGGTGAGTACAACTCTCTTTTTTATCTTTTTTAGTAAAGTGAACGGTTTGACGCCTTACTGATTTTGGTGAGTAAACCTCTCTTTTCTTAGTATAGTAAACAGTTTAGGCCATAAGTCATACTCCAAGCAAAAGTTCGATTCTGAAAATACTATTTTGGAATCAACAGGAAGCAGCGCCAAGGCATGAGACTGACGTCACTCACGGCCGTTAGATCCCAATCGATGCATTAAATAAGAATGCAATAGACCTCTCGGTAACATGGTCCAATACATAACAGTTTTCACGAATAGACCTCTCGGTAACATGGTCAGTTTTACGAGTTTTCAACCATGTCCCTCTAAGGTTGAACCAAGGAAATTCCTTTGAGTGATTTGAAATAAAAGCATTAGGACTTCCACGGTTGTTTCACAAAAGGATTAGTGCAAAAATGTACGCAAACGACTGCATTATTCCCCATTTAAAGTACATGTGTGTTTTATTATTTTCGCTCCATCATTTCTGCTAAAAACACAGTGTTCCTGTTTTATAACGGCTCTTGATACAAAGAGTTATTTCGAAGCGGCCTTGGCTGACTATTTATAATATAATTTAAATCAGCCTTGGCTTGACTATATATAATATTTGGGTAAGCCTTGGCTGACTATTTATAATATAATTTAAATCAGCCTTGGCTTGACTATATATAATATTTGGGTAAGCCTTGGCTGGACTATATATATATATATATATATAGCGCAATTTGAAACATCCTTTGCTGACTAAAGTGACCATACTATATACCTTGGCTGTATGTGATATAATTTGCACCATCGTTGTCGAAGCCTGCATAAATTAGGCGACTCATATTCGCCAGAACCGGCGGGCGCGGTGCTGCCGCAGAGCCTGGGCTCGGAGCGCGAGTGCCTCGCCTTGCACGTGCTGCACGTGGCGTTCCCGTTGGTGGCCGAGCACGTGGAGACCCGCGACCTGCACCACCCTGCTCGGCCTGGCCTCTCGCAGGGCAAACTCCTGCTCTGGGTCGACCTCTTCCCCTCCGGCACGCCCATCCCGCCTCCTGTCGACATCACCCCACGCAGGCCTCGCAAGTGAGATACCAGTCTGAAACAGAACAAAACCGACAGACTTTAACGTGAATTTTACTGAAGTTACCATCCCTCCTCCTTCGGGCAAGGAAAAATGGTTATACATAGAAGTACTAGAAACAAAGGTCGAGTCCCAAAGAAAAGGATAAGAAAAGCGTTATGTTAATAGGGGAAAAGCGCCGCTCGCAAGTGAGCTGACAGTCTGAGACAAAACAAAATCGACAGACTTTAACGTGAACTTTATTGGGAAGTTCCGAACTGATGAATTATTCGGGTAAAGAATAAACGGAGATACGAGTATTATCCACAATAGTTTCGTCATAATTTGCGACATTTTAGCGCCTATTTTCATCAATCATTTTAACTTAGCATCAAAAGTAATTTTGACGTTTAACATAACAATGTGCCGTTTAATTCAACAATGCACCCTTTAATTCAGCAATGTGCCGTTCAATTTCGTAATGTGCCGTTCAATTTAGTAATGTGCCATTCAGTTCAGTAATGTGCCGTTCAATTTAGTAATGTGCCATTCAATTCAGTAATGTGCCGTTCAATTTATCAATGCACCGTTTAATTCAGCAAATGATGTTGCGGCAGGTTCGAAGTGAGGCTGGTGGTGTACAACGTGCACGGGGCGCCCCTACAGGAGTCCAACATCGCGGGGGAGAAGATGTCCGACGTGTACGTCAAGGGCTGGCTTCAGGGCACCGACCACGTCCTCAAGACAGACATCCATTACAGGTGGGTGCTCTCTTGTCCGCCGCCATATTGGCTGCTCTATGTCATACAATGAAAAAATAAGTAAAAGTCCCTAGGTTTGCTGTTCGGGTTTGGTAGCTCTTTTCTGTTTTGATAGCGCTTTTTTCTGGTTTGGCAGCGCTTTTCTATTTTGGCAGCTCTTTTTTTTTACTTCGGCAGCTCTTTTCTACTTTGACAGCTCTTTGGTAAACAATTGTGTTTGCCAGGTGCTTGGATGGTGAAGCTAACTTCACAATTGTATTGCCCATGTATTATCTTCACCATTGTGTTGACCACGTGTTAACTTCACAATAATTGTGCTGGCTATTGTGTCGTTTCTTCTCAACACAACATGAGGTATTTTTAGCTGTAGCTGCAACTACAGTGTCGGTAGCTTTAGACTACCAAGGCAGGAGAATTAAACGCTCATGAACGCATGTATCTTTGTACTCGCTCTGTAAGTTACATACGTCCTCTTAAACCAGCGCTTAACAAAGGCCTTCCGGTACCCTCAAGTCCAAGCTCCACAAGGACCTTCCGGGCAAAGCGCAACAAAGATCTTCCGGGACTCGTAAACCTCAGCCTCCGGAACTCTTACTCACAAAATCAATGTCACATTATAACAATGCATATTTTAATATATAACACTGGCCAGGTGCATGGACGGAGAAGCGAACTTCAACTGGCGGCTGGTGTTCCCTCTGCAGTATCTGGAGGCGGAGCAGAGCATGGTGGTCACCCGTAAGACGCACTTCTGGGCCGTGGACGACACTGAGGAGCGCCGCCCGCCGCAGCTCACCCTCCAGCTCTGGGACAACGACCTCATTCTCCACGATGACTATCTCAGTGAGGCTAAATCTTCGCTATTTTATGAGGACAGGGAAACCAGAGGAGTCTTGGAAGCCTTTGCTGAAGAGTTCGCTGGTAGATCGATACAGGGAAGGGAGCGGGCGGACGATTAAGCATTGTGCCGAAAGGGCCGACCGCTTATATTTGTGTTCACAATTTCGTCGCATAGCGCTTTTTTAAATTGAAATTCAAACAAATAATGTTCTTAATTGAGTAAGGCAAGGGAGCGGGCGGACGATTAAACATTGTGCCTGAAGGGCCGACCCGCCCTCTACAGTAAAGGCTTCCAAGACTCCTCTGGTTTCCCTACCCTCATATAGTGGTGGCCAGTATGGGGAGGGAAGGCATGCGTACGTTTGCACACACAATTTTGGGCTCTTACATTTATCAACCCACTAATGCCGTAACCCAGCAAATGTAGGCTGCGTTTGTAATGCTCATATTAGCAATATTTGTGTGAACTGTGAAATGCATGTTGGACTCGAATTAGAGCAACGGAGACTGAAGATACTGTTTCACGAGCGAAGAAACTTGGTTCAGTGTCAGAAGCAATAAAAATAACTTTATACGCATGAATCGTAGTTCATGTGAAACCTTTAATAAAGTGTAAAGAAGAAGGGTGTCCGAGTCTGTAGTAAAATATGTCACTCATAAATTTTGCTATTAAACGCACACTGGCTGGCTATGGATATTTGATTGAATTAATGGAACCGTGCATTTTATTATTTATTTACTATTCTGGTTAATGAAATAGTCAAAAATTATTTACAATTATTTACAATTACATGCAATTATTGTAAAATATTGTAAATTATTTACTTATTAACAATCATTTATAATTTACAATCATTTACAATTTGCAATCATTTACAATTTGCACTTAATTACAATTTGCAATTATTTAGTTTGCAATAATTTAGCTTACAGTTCATTATTTAATGACTGCACTGTTGCCGCAGGCGAGATGACGCTGGACCTGTGCCGCCTGCCGAAGCCGTTCCGCACAGAGTCGAGCGTGCGCCTGTTCTCCTCGAAGGCTCCTCCCTCGCCCTCCCCCACCACCACCAGCGACGGCCTCACCACCTCCATCCTCCTGAGTCCTGTGGACGAGCAGACGCCCCTCGTCAACCTCTTCCAAGTGAAGCGCGTCTTCGGTTTCTTCCCCTTCACCAAAGTCGTCGACGGGAAGCCTGAAGTGGCCGTGAGTGTTCCTCGGCCCAGCTGTTTTGACACCTATAGACATGCTACACCTGTAGACATGCTGCACCTGTAGACATGCTGCACCTGTAGACATGCTGCACCTGTAGACATGCTGCACCTGTAGACATGCTGCACCTGTAGACATGCTGCACCTGTAGACATGCTACACCTGTAGACATGCTACACCTGTAGACATGCTGCACCTGTAGACATGCTGCACCTGTAGACATGCTGCACCTGTAGACATGCTGCACCTGTAGACATGCTGCACCTGTAGACATGCTATAGACAACTCAGTGACATTAACTGGCACTAGAATTTCATATACGTTTTGAACAAGCTTATTGCGTTCACTGTGATGGGTTAAGCTGAAGTGCAATGTTTAGCTCAAATTTAAATTCGAAAGTAATTAAGAAAATTTTGAATACCAAACGTTAACTGGGTTCGTTAAATACCATTAATTTTTAAAAAAAAAGGTCAGAATTTTTCAAATGACCCACCGTTGGGTCGTATCGCAAGCAACGTGTTAAAACTCGCATCGGGAAAGTTCTTCTATGTCTGAAAATGTTTTTAATTGATTTTAAACCAACGAATTGGAAATAAAATTCAAAATTTTACATGACAAATTAATAACTAGAGGTATGATTACCGAGCCATTTAACAGTACCATAACAAGTTGGACATTTCTTTTCTCCTTTCAATTGCCAGTATCGTCCAAGTATTTCATTCCATTGACATCATAGTAAAATCGGTGCAAACTTGTTTCACTCGTCCAAACACGTAAAATTAATGCAATTTCTGCCTTTGTTTTCAGTTGCTCGTTTCATTCAGGTATTTCATTCCGTTCTCACAGTGGTAGAATCAGTGCAAACTTGTTTCATTCACATCCATACGTAAAACAAAAACGATTTCAGCGTTTGTGTTCAGTATCGTTTCAATAACAACCGTGTCTGCAGGGGTGCCTAGAAGCGGAGCTGGAGGTGGTCACGGAGGAGGAGGCCAAAGAGCGGCCTGCTGGACTGGGGCGCGCTCCCCCCAACATGAACCCTGAACTCTCCGAGCCTGAGTCTGTATTATTCCCCTGCTCTACTTATCTTAAAATTACCTCGAATATTACCTCTGCTCTGCTTAGCTCATAGTTACCTCTAATATTACCCTGAAATAATGTTACCTCGAAGTTACCTCCAATATTAGATGTTATTTCGAAGTTACTTCAAATCTTACCCTGAATTGACGTTCTCTCAAAGTTAGCTCGAATTTTACCCTAAATTTAGGTTACTTTCATTGAATTTATTTTAATCTCAAGGGAACCATGTTCCTCGAATAGCAACAGGTTTTTGTAGGTTTCTAGAAAGTTTTTCATTATTTTCAGTCCTAGAATTATACCCAAAAATTTTCTGGCATTTTATCGTTATTTATTTGTAAATGCTTTCAAATTGAGAAGTAATGAAGTAAATCCTAATTTTTTCATTATTTTTCTTTGCCCTGCTGCGCTACGAGACTGTATGAAATTTTATCCAGATGTTAAATGAATTTCACAAAAGAATAAGTAATTTGCACCGTTTAAATAGCCCATCAACACTTCTTTCACTCATTTCGGATGCTTGCTTCTAATTACCTGAAACTGATGCAGTCAACAAGTTATTTGTATAGTAAAACAGTGTACTAGTAATTTTATAATGAATTTACTCTGTATATAAATTATTTGTTTTACGTTTATTCGTGCGATAACCAGAGACATTTGATGCAAGCTTCTGCTCTCAAAATAGCAATAGCTCATTTGGAATCTGATCATCATCGAGTGAGCTTTGTTACTGAGCTCCAATATTCTCATTGTTTTCTGTTTAACTGTTACAAATAGACTGTCAAACTACAGCTTGTCCCCCCCATCAATCTACTTGAGAATCTCTTCCTGAATGTATTCGTAATCCCTCTTTTAATGGTTCTTTTTGTTTTATTCAGTCGCCCGAGCACGTCATTCTTCTGGCTCACCTCTCCATGGAAGTCCTTCAAGTTCGTGTTGTGGAGGAACTACAAGTGGGCCATCATCACCTACATCATCATATTCCTGCTGCTGCTCTTTGCTTTCCTCTTTCTCTATTCCCTGCCCGTAAGTTGGCTTCATGTGAAGGTCGTGAGGCACGTCACTCATGTGCGTGAGTGTCGTGTGGGCAGTCGGTTCCAACCTCTAACCCAGTGGTTCTCAACCTTGTTGGAGGTGCTTAACCCCACAAGTTCCTTACGTGCATTCATCGAACCGTTCATAGTTGGAAAAATAAAATGTGTTTTTTTTTTCTTCAAATTAAAGACAAATGTATATAACTGTATAATGTATTGGTGCACAAACTGTGCCATGCGGAACTCGGGCTGGGTTCGATCGGACCCAGGTTATGAACCACTGTTTTAGACATAGAAGAAATTCTAATGTGAATATCTTCAAGTGAACATCTGTATTGACCGAGAGACCGATCCTTAATGTTGCAGAGAGTGAGGCACCACATCGGGGTGAATGAGGTGAAGACAATGAAGTAGGGATATTTTCTTCCCAAAATATATTCTGCTATGACACTAAATCTTGGTCACCGTGGCCGAGTGGTTAAGAACGCGCCCTTCTGTGAAGGTGTCGGCAGTTCGAATTCTGGCGCTGCGTGGTAATTTCTCCCCGTTGGGCATGGTACCGGCTAGCTAGCTTCATGGTATCAATTCAATCACAATTCCCCACTCTACCCAGGTGTCGGAAAGGGGTACCGGCTTGACCGGGGGTAACCGTCATTGCGTCCTGGTGTTAGTTATAAGGCATTTGAAAAACCAATGTACAAGATGATTTGTATCAGGCTTGATTGATTGGGATGAAGCATCCTTTTAAAGAAATCACCGAGGTCTAACTTCAAATTATTATTTGTGCAGATTGTTCAGTAGCACTAGCAGTTCAAATTACATCTTACTGGAGAGATAACTTACATTCGTATCCGTTTTTTTTATTTCAGGGTGCTTCGGTCGATTACATTCTGAGTTGAACGGATATCCGCCACGATTTTATCACGGACGGAACTGCGGACGGAATGATCTCGCGAGTCTGGAGACGAACTGGAAAACTGGTCTTCTTAGGAAACTTTATAAAAGAGTCTTCTGTGTTCTTTGGGCGTCACTATGCATGTCGGAAATGTTCAATTTTGCTCCCACTGCAAACTTTTCAGATACAAAACATGACCGCAAAACTTGCTGTAAGCAGCGCGGTGAGCTTGAGCTCATAGGAAGCATGAGGTTTTTATCAATCACGAAATCTGTATTAATTCTGCAATTAATTTGTTCGCAAATAATCGATTGAAGCGGTGATTATGTCGACTAACATACTTATTATTCTTCAACCGAAATTGCTCTAGTATGATTTTTTAAGAAACGTCTTCAACTTAGTTGTGCGGTGTTCCGTGTCGTTCCTTTCTTGAAGTTTTTCCAACGAGTTATATGTAGCCTGTCCAACCCTGGAACAGCGAAGGTAGCGACTAGTGTGCTTAATTTTTACTGAACGTTTCTGTGATAACGAGCTTCTATACATCTATTTATTCTAGCCTCATTAAGTATAGATAATAACAACTATATTTCGCTCGTACCAAAAGCTTCCATCGAGTGCCTTGCGAACTTTTTAATTTTTATATATGCAGGCCCTTTAGTTTTAGGATTTGCATCAGTCAGTTAGAATCAACTTCCATGCATAGTCTTCAGATTTTAAAAATAGGTTCTTAATTTTTTATTGGCTTGGAAAATTAAACGTATAAATGAACAAACATAGTCTCTCTCTTGGTACTTTGTTCTACATAAACATGTTAAGAATGGTGAAATCCACATTTTTATGGGTTTTGTATATCTATTTCTCCGTTATTCTAGTTTTAAACTAGTGCATTTGTTGCAGAAGTTTCCCTGCGTTATTAACGAGGTCAGGTACCAAGGGATCGAGTGTGCTGTGGTTGGATGTTCGAAAAGCAATTAAATTTTGCAGTGAGTGTTAGCATTTAGTGTATATTTTGAGCTCGTTGTTTTTCATTTGTTCGCAAATTTTGGAGGCCAAGACTTAAAATAGCGGTTGGTAACTTTGTGCTTTTGTCTATTGTTTGTATCGACGAGGAATATGTTGAGAAGTCATCTAGGACTGCTATTTCTACGTTCAACCTCTGTGTTTATACCTTCAACATGTTGTTAGTACACTGCCCAATGGAAATGATTTTAATGTAAAAGCGAGTAACAAGTCTAAATTCCTTCATTGGAGTGCGTCCTCTCGAGAAGGATGCCTCTTGAGGGTAGGTAGGAGAATAGGATGTGTCGTTTTTAAAACGCTTTCTGTTTCTTTTTAGTAATCTTAACTGTACATGTATCTGCATAAGGCTAAATGTATGTCAATAGGGTTTAATAAATGAGCTTTACATATGTGAAAGAATGAAATATTTGCTTACCATTCCTATGTTCATTTATTTATCGAAATTTGATTTTGAAGGCGCATTCAGAAGTTCAGTAGCCGTACTTCAGTACTGTGATCAGGTACTTTTGTTCACTTATTGGTGAGCGATCGATATGCATCCATCTACCAAAATTTCATGTTATCAAATCGTATTTAAATTCTATATAAATTTAACGTCAGTGAAATGTCATTGTCTCCCCTGAATCGTAAAGTTCAATTCTGCTCTGCTGGGCACCTAATTGCGCAATGAAACGTTCAATTGAGCACAGAGTAATTACTTGATTAATTTTACTTGAATTATCATAAATGAGAGTTAGTAAATGTGATCAGAACCCTTCAGAAAATTAAAACAATGTGATTTCTTAATGTCCTTCAGAAAATAGGGTGGGCAGTTTGAAGTCAAACGTCCCTTCATGGACAGTCGAGAGCCAAGTTCAACCTCCCTAGTCTGAGCAACCACTCAGGTGAAAGCAGCAATCGAACAAGACTGATGGTCGGCCAAGAACATTTGATACCGATCAGTTGAACGTTCTTGTTTCAGGGAATCCCACCGTTACGGTGTTACCACCAGGAAAATTGCAAGATAGATTTGACCCGTACAACCTGCTTCTCATTTCCATTTTTTCCTTGGACAACAGAAACATCTAAATGGAGGTTAACAACGCGAGAAAAGTCGAAGGCGCTGCTATAGCGTGATGTCTACCGCTAGTGCAGCGGTTCTTGACCTGTGCGGAATTCCCCACTGATGGGGAATGGCGGAGTTGCCAGGTGGAGAGATTGACACCCACAAAAAATTGATAGCATTTCAAAATCTAATGCATTATATCCAAGCGTTGACTTACTTTACAAATCACAACCATTTACAAACTGTATTTATAACAAAAACAACCCTAATAAGGTATTTTATGTCATGTTTAGGTAAAAATGACAACACTGCTGGGTTGGGAATGTGACAGATAAGTAAAAGGAAGATCCGTGGTGGGGAATGTTCCACTGATGCTGTGGTGGGGAATGTAGAGTTGGCTCACTAAAAAGTGGAGAATTGGAGAAAAAAATTAAGAACCACTGCTCTAGTGTAAAGTCTACAGCTGCATTTTCCATCCATAAAGGATATCACTTATTTTCATACATTAAATTTAGCGATAAACACTTAATTTGTAAATTTCAAACTCCACCTGAGTAGGCGATATGGCGATAGAAATCACGCTATAGTTGCACTGTGTTGAATTTGTATTTTGATTCTAAGCCTACAGAATTTTAGAAGTGAGGCATTTATCACCTTGTTGGGAGGTGTAATGAAGGCAACGAAACGTGTGTTACAGAATAATATTTCCACAGTCATTGGCATATTCATTTTTACCCAAGATCTTTAAAATCGAATATTATTTATGCAACAACTTCATATTATGAGGAGCACAAAGCATGGAGTTAAGAAAATGGTATTAGTCTTACGATGCTCGGAACGTTTTAACACAGTGACTGTGACGGGAGTCACCGGTGGTACACGGAGGGGATTTTCATAATGCTGCTGACCGACCTCTAGTCACAAACTCAACTTCCATTAATTTTAATTCAAAATTACTTGAATTTGCGACCCGGATCACATTTGCTATTTTAAAAATTGCACTCAACAATTCATTTCAAATTTGAATTGAGTATTGAACTTCAGTTTAACCCGCCTCAGTCAAAGTGTTAAACACAAAATTTATTTCAGTTCAAGGTGCATTTGCACGCGTTACCATAAGTTGGATTTTTTCAAAATACCTTTTAAATTTAGTAAAAGTTTCGACTATGCAGTTTATGCAATATTCATTACTTACATGACTTGGTGAGCTATTTTAAAGCAAAATTTTCATATCTTTAGCAAAAAACAAAGCTATAATTACCTACTAGACCTACATAGATGTATGAATGGATAAGGTGGAAATGATTAACCACGCTATGATGATTACCTGCAGTAATCATAGTGTTCCGGTATCAATGTTATGGCATTTTACAACATATGCTGTATAGATTGAAGTAAAATGCTTGATTAAAATGAACATTCTTTTGTATTTTTTCAATTCTTTCATCTGCAAAGAGCAATTCAAAGATGTGATGTCAGTTTTTCTAAGCAACGAAAGAAAAATTTCATAACTTATACGCAATAAACTATATTCACAAAATGTATCTCATTAGCTTCTAGAGCATCACAACATGAAGATCCTCAAGTCAGTAAACACACATAGGTATTATAATAATCATATCAACTGTGGGACAAAATTAAAAGAAAATATCAGAATTTACTCAGTTGACTCAGTTGTTCAAAATGTGAGAAGGCTTTTAAATACTGAAAAAACTGATGAAGAACGTTTGAATGATAGTTTTTAAACAATGCATGAGCTTAAGCATCTGCGATAGCCGTTGATATTGTTAAAAGTACAATTCTCTTATTGAAAAGGCAAAAATATAATCCAAGAATTTTGAAGCAGGTGTTAAATTATGCAGAGTTTTTTTTCTTACAACCAGAGCATATACCTCCAGCCTTAAATAACTGTCTCTCTCGTAAAATGAGTAGAATCTATCATAATGTGGTGCTCAAATACATTTAAAAAGATAATTATTTTCAATTTAATGCTTTTTCATGTCTAAAAGTTAAACGAAGAAATGTACATTTCAAATTTTATGATGTAACATTCAAATTTGGAAAAGCTTTCTGACCGAAGAGAATAAAATTGTTTTTAGGGTAAAAATAATTACCCATGGGAAAATTTATCTGAAATAATTTGAGGGTCACCTCACTTCGCCATATTGGAATTCTTCTCGTCGTGTGAGTGCGTGCTAATAACAAAACTGTCACAAAATGAAGAAACTAGAAGATATGCGAGTTGTTGAGTTACGAGCTGAGTTAGAGAAAAGAAATCTTGATAAAAACGGCGTGAAGGTAGTGCTTATCGAGCGTCTCAGAAAAGTAAGTAAAGTTGGTTCTGCTGACGTTGCAAGTAACAGCACACTTGTGGACAAGTAGAAACACATGTTACGATTTGAGTTCAAGTCGTGTGTATATTGTTGTAGGAGAACTTCGTAGGGATTGAATGAATATCAGTTCTAGCATTGGTGTCTATTCTGTAAAGCTAATGCATAGGTCATGAGAAAATCATTTTGTGATAAATTTAGGATTTACAGCATGACTGACTTAGTGACTTCTATGTGTGTTGGATCCCTGTTTTTCTTGCAAGCCAAATATTAATATCCTCATTATATTTTCTGAGTTTTTTGCCGAATTTAAAATTTTTACCAAATTCTTTGCATGTGAGCTTAGTTGATGTCTTCCTTTGTTGTTATAATTGTATATCAATCTGCACAGCAATAGTTTAAATTTCTAAGTAATTATGTTTTTCTCCTGACTAATAGGAAATTCTTTTTGCGGCTTTTAACACTTTGACTGCGACATGCTCCACCAGAGGTACACGGAGGCAATTTTACCATGCTGCTGACTAGTAGTCACTAACTCAATTTCCATAAACATCTTCAGTAGTAGTAACTATTAAAGTATAGTCACTACAACTTGATGACAACTAAAGGAAGGCACAATCCAATTTATGTTTGTTCAACATTTTTCATTAGAATTAACTTTATATTTGTTTTGAATGTTGAACTTCAGTTTTATCTATAACAATTAAAGTGCGAATAGCCAGCCTTTTAGATGTTGTGAGAAGCTAATGTGCAGGTTATGCTTAAATTGTTTTAAGTTTTAAATTTTTTATTGGATTGGTATGTTTCCTACAGTATTTTAGATGAATTAAGTAATGATTTTTATGCCATTAAAAACTTCTAACCTAATCTTGTAGTTTCTTTCTCAGAAGATAGTTTGTAGTAGTACAGGCTATAAATTCTGGGTTAGGATAAAGTTTAAAAATTTTTCTATTTGTGAAATGGTTTGTTTCCCATGTTTAATTTGTTTTAAGAAATATATTTGTTTTATGGTAAAAAGTTCATTTGCACAACAATTTTCCAATTTACTGAAATATGTGGATTTTATGTCATTTCATTGTCAGTGGATAATTTGTTAGGTCAATGAACAGTAAATAATTTGATTTAAAACTTTTAAAGATTGAATTCAGCGTAGTGTTTAAGGAATTTTTTAGGAGCAACATTGAAAAGCTATTTTTTATCTAAATATATATCATTTTTGTTTTTGTAATATTACTGAATAGCTTCAGTAAAAAAAACGGTGTTTGTGAACGAGAGGACAGTAATTGATTTTCCAATTTTTGGTGCTTGAATAATGATAATTAGGTCAAAATAATCTATTTTTCTTCCATGCACTTTCCATTGTAAATGAGTATTTAATGAGTTATAGCTGTAGGTTACCTACTGCTTTTTCCATTCTTTGAAGCACAGGGAAATCAGTTTGAAGAAAAGATCCTTAATGGATTCTCTCTTCTGACACTGTAATACGCTCCAATGATTGTTACTTTAGGTTAGATTAATTCAGTTACAGTACATTATGTTACTGCTATAACTCTTGAATATTCATTTGCGTTGGAAAGTGCATAGAAGAAAAATTGTCAGAATTGTCAAAATTATCTAATTACCTAGATTAAAGCTCTGAAATTGGAAAATCTATTACTGTCCTCTCCTTCATATTTACCAAAAACAATTTTTCTACATCAAATATAAGACATCTAAATGTCAGTGCTTTAAATTTATAATATGTAGTGCTTCACTCAAGTTTTGTCATTTAACCATGAATCAAAAAGATAAAGAAAGACTCATTGAATTATAGTGCTAATAGAAAAGAATACTTGCAAGCTCATTCTTACTGTATGAAATAGAATTTCATTCGTCTTAAACATTACAGTACGCGGGGATACGATATAGAAGGTGGCTTTCTTTATTACGGGTAATAAAAGCAGACACGCCGGCTACGACATTAATCTCGAAAAGCGCGTCTC
>JACJUY010002790.1:18837-30424 GCA_014220935.1 Platorchestia sp. MABIK
AAGCTTCCGCTTGCGCGCTAACGGCCCCCGTGTGCGTCACACACTAGCTTAGTTCAGTAATATTAGTTCCGGGCAAGTCCCGGTGGTGGCAGCGGGCTACCGCCCATAATTATCTTATCTTAAACTTATCGTCCATACCGCATGAGGTGCGATTAATGCTCAGGGAAAGAAAATACATCCCGAAGACAAGAAAGAGTGACTAAAGCACGACTCATTCATTACCCTTCAGACCTCATTAGCTGACTGACACGTGTTGGTATCCGCAATGACGTGTATTGTCACTCAAACATTAGTCAGGGGAAAGGCAGCATTTACGTGTGCATTTATAGATGAAAGTTATGAAAAAAGTGCACAAATTGGTAAATAAGTTGATCAAATAAGAATTGTTAGGGTTAAATATACTACAAACTTGATAACTGTTGTTAAATACTTTTTCAAAGATATTGGTCATTTTGTTGAGCATCTTTAAATAAATGTGCATCATAAGCATCATGTAAAAATTATCCACCATTTTTGTTTTTTCAATGCATGTCTGATCTTCTGCCTGCAAAAGAAAAACAATGGTGGGGCACCAGAAGGTGCCAGCATGATTGAACCCATCTTAACCAAACCTTAAGTGATACAATTCTGTGCTTTTGCCAGATCAGAGATGCAGTAACATGCTGTAATGTTTTGGCACTATAATAAAGAGGATAGGTTGTGCATATCAGAATAGCCAATATTTTCATAATTAATGGTTTCTGGTAGTTTTTGCTGAAATATTTAGATGTCTGAAATATTTTTATTTTAAAAATATGCCTGAAAAATTGTGAAGTAATTTATTGTTCTGTAGCTGTTTTTATGGCATTTATTCAAATGGGCAATGTCTGCAAAGTTACAAACATGCCAGTTTTTTTCATTACATGATAAGCACTGCGTAGGTGTAAATCTTTTATAAAAACATACTTCAAGTTTCTTTCCAAAGGGAGAAATATTTCTAGTATAAAATCTGTATTTGCCATAATAACTTGGTTGCCAACCAAGAATGTAGGATGTATTGAACATTAAGATGAGCAGCAGTTTTAGGATTGCTCCACACTATTTTTGTTGTCAAACTATCATTTGGCTCTCATCTGCGTGTGTTCTCTGGCAAAGGTATCAGATTAATGTTAGGTTTGTGATCGAACGTTTTAACTGCATTTAAAGCTTGGCAGAAGAATTAACAGTTATACATTCAATCTCTTGCCTTAAATTTGTTCTTGTGATGTTCATCAAAATGGCAAAGGTCTCAAAAATTATTGAATGGCTCTGATTTTTATTAGGAACTTCATGATAATATGGTAGTTATTACAGAACTCTTTAAGATTTCTAGTATATCCTTGCATATGTATAGTTTGACAGTTTCCATTACTGTATTTATAATGCTCATGTATTAATCTACTAAGCAAATATGTTTCAATAATATTTATGTCACAATGGTGTACCTTTATTGTAATTTCATCATTTACTTCATGGAACAATTGTTTTCTGACTTGAAATATATCTATGTGCAGGCTTTGGAAGAGAGTGGAGAATCGCAAACCTCAGAAGAAATGGCTGATGCGAATAATTCTGAAGGTTAGTATGGGTTATCACTTGTAACCCTGCATACCTTGTTCAATATTCTGAAAATTCTGTGTGCTATATTTTTATTGTATGGTTAAAAGCATGGTGTCATTTCAAAATTGGTGATCACTGGTGTATTCTATGCTAAAATTTGTGAACTTCAAATGGAATATGTCTTTATTTGGTTTTGATATGTGTCAAAATTGAATCTGTGACCAACAATGAATTGCTTAAGCATTGGTCTGGCATTTTGTACTGTCAGATTAGGTGTGCTTTGGGTTGGATGATGGAAAATGTTTACTTTCTGTGCCTGAATATCTAATACTGTATATTTAGTTTAGACTCTGTTGTGGTGCAGATTTGTTCTTTTAGCATAATTTTGAGACAGGTCAACAGCAGAGCTTATGCTTCTTAGTAGACGCAAACAAGAGAGGGTCTGGCTATGCTTACAATGAAGTACAGTGCAAGAAGTGAGTGAGGTTTTGGAGCACCAGTGGGAGACTCGATTGGAAGTATTTTCAAATTGATGCTGCATTTAGGAAAATTTTGGAAATTATGTGTTTCATGTGTTCATTTTGCAGGGGAACGTCATGCCTCTAATGACGATGCTGCTGCTGAACAAAATGGTAATTCTCGTCAGGATTTTGATGAGAACTCCTGCAATGATGGAGGTATGCATTTTTTTATCAAACTTTGCTTGGTTATTCTAATATTTCCTAACTGTAGCTGTAGGCCAAAATTTATAACCAATAGTATAGAGATTGAATTTTATTATCGTACAAAGGTCTTGAATAAAACATCTTAGTTGTCTTGATATTGTATCTGAAGCATTGCTATTAGTTCAAATTACTAAGCACTTACTGAACATTCAGAACTATCTAGTAATCAAAATGAATGTGTTCACATCATCTGCTTTGTGTATCATCATTTTAAAATTTTCACATTGGCTTCATCACAAATGTGTTGAATTTCTCTCTGTGTCATAGCTGAAACAAATTCATTTAAGGTGCAAATTAACTTGTGTAATCTAATTTACATTCTTTATTTGGCAAACATGCAAGGTTCAAGACAAGCTCTACGGCCAATTCACCAAGTTAGCTAATAATTTTGTTCATCTAATTTTTCTATCCAGCAATTTCCAAGCAGTATCTGTGATACCGAATTGATAATGATGTCCTAGTGGTGACTTCTGACAATTTTCACGTGCTCATTTCCTTGCAGAAAGCAAAGACGCGCCATACTTGAGCAAGTCGGGCGACATGAGGGTGACCGACCAAGTTGATGAGCAGGATGATGACGAGGAGCAGCAGCTACAGAGGCCTCGCAGGGACGACGAGGAGCATGACCTGGCCAAGAGGCCCAGTGACGAGAGCTACGCGCAAGAAGACCGCGAGCATTCCTGGTCTCGTGACGGCGGTGAAGATCAGCATGACTACCGCAGAGAGCACCTTGATGAGGACGATGACAGCCGGTTCAATGATGGCGAGGATAGTCGCTATGCTGATGATTGCAGTCACTTCACAGACGAGCACAGCCGCTTCACAGACGAACACAGTCGCTTCAACGATGAAGATAGTCGGCTTAGTGGTGACGCCCGTGCTGAAGACAGCCAGGCACGTAACGATGAGGTGGAGCAGCGTGAAGGTAACCAAGAAGAGCCTCGGTATTCTGAAGCTGAGAACTCTGCAGAGGCTACAGAGTTCAGCAAGCGAAGTGATGAAGCTGCTCCTGCTTCTGCTGGAAATTTTGAAGATGAGATCAATTTCATGCTTGATGAGGATGACAACATGCTAGAAGAAGAGATGATCTATGAAGATGGCACTACAAATAGAGGCGGACAAGTAAGTAAATTTGAGTCTCTAATTTGATTTTTCTTTTGACTTTCTTGTGCATAATTCAACCCTGTTTGAAGCTGTTATTTATTGGAGTTGGGGTATTTTAAAACTCTCTGCATGCTAGTGTCCTTACCATTTTTTGTGGCTTCTATTGTGCACACAGGTTTGTAGTTTTTACATTTATAGTTTCACTGTATACTACTTCATGTAGAAGTGCTTGAAGCTTTTTGGATAATAATAAAACGCTTAATCTTCATTGGATTGTGGTAACCATCAACCCATCAAATTTTACAGCTTAAAAATATGTTGTTGTAAAATTAAACAAGTCAAATTCGCCGATTATGTTGCTTAGTACGATTTGAAATGTTAAGTATTTGGAAGGAAATTGGTGCAAGTGTGGTTGTTGAGACTATTTTAGTGACATGGAGTTGAACAGATGTGAACATGAACTTCGTTAAGAATAAGGGTTTCTAGAAGTTCAGTAGCAGCAATGAAATTTGGTAGCATTTAAGGACATGTCTTCATCTACAGTGCATCATTTACTTTCCCCAAAGTGCTGGAAAATTGTAGAATTTGAGATGAGGCATGATAAATAGTGCCTGCTATGTGAGGCATTGCTTGGCATGGATGGAAATATAGCTTGTTCAAGTAAGAGTCAATTCAAGTGATACGGTGTCTCTTTAAGTACTTCTGTTGTGTGACTTATGCATTATTGTTAATTTATCTTTTTTATTACAGGTGGACGCAAACACTGTGGATGGTAAAGGTAAGCTTTTGTAAGCAGATAGCTCTTCTATTCTAAGACACAAACATAATCAACAGCGTACTCATATACAGTTATTCATATTCATATATTGAAAGTTTGTCAAAGCATGCAGCTACCACGAACCAGTTGGGGCTTAGCTGCGTACTGAAGTGTGTGAGAGCTGGTTTGTTGGGATCGTGACCAAGCCCGGTGTAAAGAGATGGACTCTCTCTCAGTCAGCAAAGACGGAGCTTCTCCACCTAGGTGCGCACTGCTGCACTTTGTCCAGCTTCGTCTCTCAGCTCACCTCAGCTCTGCACTTCTTGATCCGGTGGCTCACTCCACTTGAGCAGCATCCTATTTCTTCTACTTGGAGTCGTCTACGCATCGACTAATCTCTTATTTCCCATGTCATTGGCTGTATTTTGTGACCTGTCAAGAGTTGACTTGCAATAAAATTTAGGATGCAGTTGCAAATGTTTTCCCATCGGAAGATACGGCGGGAAATATCCAGGTATTTGAAGTATTCTTTTGTTGATAGTTTTGTGGGTCTCACATCGTCTCAAAACTGGAAGTAAGGATGTGAATTGAAACAAAATGGCGAAACATTTGATTAACGTGGTGCTGCAGTCCAAAATGAGAAATAATCGGATTTCACTTTTTAGTGAGACGATGGCAAAATAATTGTAGCTTATTTTGAACCATGAATAAATAGCTGCAAGAGTTACTGCAAATATAATATGGATTGTTGCATTTATTGCTGCCTCTCAAGCTCCTAGTGTTGCCACGATTCAGCAGTATCGTCCTCAATAGTAGTTTTTATTGATCATCATCAGCAGAGGCACTTCACTTTAATAAGAGTATGACTTGCTGGTGCTATTTAGATTTTGTTTGCAAGTTACCTAATAAAACAGGAGTCATGCAAGCTCTGAAAACTTGCAGTTAGAGAAGGCAAAACGCAATGCAAGGAATACAATTTAAATAGTTTAGCTCGTCCACCTCTTAATTTTGGACTAGTCTTCATTGTGGTAAGTGTGCGTGTATGGTCTGCATCTGTGGAGTTTGAAGCTTTGTCACCAACTTATGAAAGGAAGCTGCTGTAGAAGGAGGCCGTGTTGCAGTTGCCGTAGCTGCACCCCACCTGCATCTTCCGCTGCTGTTGTTCGAGATGTCGCCTTGATAGCGAAGCCTCATGTAGGCCCTCGCATGTATCTGCTCTGCGCCTCATTGGAGTCTTGATATGTTATCTTCATGTTTGTAAACGCGTTCTTTCCTTTAGTAGGTACTAATGATGTGTCGCAACTAAGGATCACCTTTGCTGCCTTCTTTTTTAATCCTACTGAACGAGTTTGCCCAGCGTCCTCCTCACCGCCCCGCGAGAGGTGGTCGGGAGTGTGCCGTAGTTGTTGGAGAAGAAGTCTCACTCACCTCTTGGTGTCCCTGTACCGCCTCAGCAGACTCTTCAACTGGCCAGCACAGCAATAAGAAGACTTGCGGCGGCACCAGCAACAAAAGCAGCGGAGAAAAGGATGCATCCGACGGCACTACTGAAGGCAGACAAGCCGGTGACAGCGCTACTGCCGACGCGGAATCAACAACTGCGGATGGCGCCAATGAAGATTCCTCAACCAAAGATACTAATAATATGGAAAATTCAGAGAAGAAGAGGTTGGTTTTTTCCTCTATTTGGTGAGTGTGAGAGCTGACTTATTTACCGCAGCTCAGTTGCCTTACTTCTGTGCTGCTCAGTTACTTTAACACAATTAGTTAAGCGCCACACACCGCGTCATTGGTTCCAGGTTGAATGAAGCCTGTCTCCTCCTTTCTTCTCACCCAAGCCTTGAAGAGAAATTGTAGATCATCACTTACCTATCTACCGGCCAAGCATGCACTGCCATGTCCCACACGTGTCGAGCGTGATTTTTTTTCATCTGATGTAACCTGCCTCTCATAGGCAGCTTGCTTAGCTACTTGCTTATGTGCTGGCAACTCGACAACTTTGAAATATGGCACAGTTTAAGGAACGACCGCTTGTTCCTTCCTATACAATCTGGACTACCACACCTCATTCTTGTGTAGATGGCGACTCTTGGGCCAGTTCATCCACCACGAAGGTCCCCATTGTTCTTGCGACTGTGAATAACGGCTTTGATATTCAGTCTCAAGTGTTGAGTTTATTGCCACTAAATTCTCATGTTTAATTATTGATTCCATTTCTTGATTTTATATACTGGTGGTAGGGCTTGGTATGAGACTTTTCCACTTGTTAGCTGCACAACATTGGTTTAGGAATCATATATGAAGCGCTTTTGGTAGTTCTAGTTTCTCTATAGTTCTGAAAGAGATAGGCACATAGCTGTGGGGGAAGTTTCTCTGTTTTCACGTCTGATAGCTGGTGACGGCCGTCGCTCGTCTGATGTGTTTGTAATCCCAGTGACCATTCCTACAGCGATGCTGAGTCTGCCTCCCGGGAAGATGGAGTGGATGATCCAAAAAGTGAGTTGATGTCTATTGTTAACTCTTCATTTTTTCACATGGACGAAGTTTGAAAGCTTTGTCTGTTGAGATTTCAGTGTATGATGAAACGATACTGTGGAAAAAGATTTCTTTGAAGAAATATATCCAGGTTTTGTGTGTCTAAACGTATTCTATACCTTATATAAAAGCTTTCTATGGGCATTTGTTAATCTACTCACCTGCTTGTGCGAGTCCTATGAGATGAGAGAAATGCATTCATTCTGCTACCTAAACAGAGTTCTTCAATTTAGGCACCTTAGATCATTTCAAGTGAGGGATTCATCTGAGTGTTCACTGCGCGCCCTCAGTAGAATGAAAGCAAGCTCAAGTTGGAGGTGAATTAGTGCGTGAAGCATTCTCTTGTTCGTATGGTGTTCAGCACAAGTTTTGGATATCATATTGACGTGTCTACATCTGTCGCTCCATCCGTGCCTACATCATTTACACTTCTTCACCCTCCTGACTTCAAAGCTCCCTTCAAAGATCCATTTTCTTCTTCCTTTTTATCTCTGAAATTTGTACCTCATCATTACCTGTTGGTAGCAACTTGCACTTTGTGCAAGGCATTTAGAGCATTTGTATGGGTAAATTTAGAGACATAAAATCACGGTAAATAATTGTGTTCAAATGGCTTGAATCAGCCACCTCATTGGTGTGATCAAATTTCCACTCTAAATCTAAAGATAGAAAGTAAGGGACAAAACTCTTGAAATTAAACCCAAACGGGGTGGGAAGTGCAGATGCTAAATGACGCGTGTATGGTTGCACAGATGTCAAATTCAAAGATTCCTTAAGGTTTTAATTGATTGCTTTTGTGTTGTATTGAAGGTACCAGCAGCGGTCGCAACCTGTGGGTGAGCGGCCTGTCGTCCAGCACGAGGGCCCAGGAAATCAAGTCGCACTTCAGCAAGTATGGCAAGGTGAGGACATGCGTCGTGTGTGCTTCAATATCAGTCTTCCCTGCTCTCAATAGCTCATTGCTGAACCACTCTCAATGGCTCATTTCTTCTCCACTCTCAATGGCTCATTTCTGGACGGGCCCCTCACGGAACAGAGCTAATCTCTAATTCGGATATCATTAAAGCAAAGGAACTGTGTTGACTAACCTGTTTGTGATTTTTAATGCAAATGAATATGGAGAATACAAGCAAAATGAAAGGACATTCTTGGAGCGAAATTGGACTTCCAAAGAGGGACTGATTCGCAAAAAAAAGGCATACGTGCAAAAAAATTTGGCTTCTATAAATTTTAGAGTTAATTGTGGTTCACATCATTGGGTTTCTGATGCTATGATATAACTGTAGCATTAATTTGTAGTTCGTTTTATTATTAATGTTGGAATTCCCTCAGGGCGGTACAACTATTGTATCTAAGGAAATTAGCACTCCCTGGGGGAAATGTGTGAGGGCCCGAGCTGAGAGTTAGGTAGGCCTTCTTTGAAGTGAAATAAAATGTTTTTTGTTATTTCAAGAACCACCTTTTTTCGGTTCACTGATGTCCTTTTTTTTTAGCACGTACTACTTTCTTTTTCAACTTTCAGCTTCTATTGCTTTTAAGCCCATTTTGCGTAGATATCACATTACTTTATCTCCATGCTAAATTGTGCCTTCCTGTCTTTATAGTGCTTTTTTTTTTTTTAGCGCTCAGGGAGGTTTAAACTAACATCTGATGTAATCTATTTCTGCAGGAATTACATTTTCACTCACTGCCAGTATTCGTAATTAATGAAACGTGTGTCGTGTGTGCAGTGGCCCATTTCTTTTGGGTGCACCTTGCATTAATGCTGAAATTCATCATTAATGTTTGGGATTTTTTGCCCACAAGTGTCACCATTTTTTAACTTCACGTAATTTTAAATGTTCATTTTAACACAAATGTGCTTTGAAACTTGATGCTTTGCGTTGGTTTAATCAGATTGAGTTTGTTTTACCCTTACATGATTGAAAATACATACGGCCATGGAATTTAGTACATATTAATCATCTCTCCATGATAGAAAAGGGGAATTTAATACATAATAATAGAGCTTCTTTACGCGTGTTCGCAGGTAATTTCAGCAAAAATCGTGATGTCTGCAAAGTCACCTGCCTCCAAATGCTACGGCTTCATCACAATGAGCAGCACAGATGAAGCCTCTGCTTGCATCAAGAACCTCAACAAGACGGAGCTGCGGGGTCGGATCATACAAGTTGAGCGCGTGAGTGTCTTTACTTTCCTAACCACTAGTTACTTCATTCTGTGTAAATTTTAACTTGTTAATACACACAAATTACTGATTGTGTACTTGAGAGCATTATAGTTGCGCAGTGACCCGACTTGCTACATTTGATCTGACAAGTTTTAGTGCAAGGGAATAACTCTTCTTTATTTCTGTCATTTGTCAAGCTAACGTTAGGAATTTTAGTGATATGGAAGTAATTTTTGTAAAACTATCAAGTTTTAATTTTTTAATAAATTGTGGGCTATAATTTTACTGCCGTTCTATCATTTAGGATCATGGTTCACAATATCATGACTTGCATACAATCTCATGGTTTTTTAATGAAAGTTTGAAGTGAACTCATTTAAATTAAGCTTTAAATTTGATTCAATTGATCTAAGTGTAGGAATACGTGAACGTTACGAGCAAAAGACGACCCTAGCGCAAACGCTCGCCGCTCGCCGCTCGCTGGGTCACGGGGATACAATTTTATCTTTTTAAAAGAAAATTTGAATTGATCTCATTTGAAATACGCTTTAAATTTAATTCAATTGATGGAAGTGTAAGAAAACATGGACGTTACAGGCGAAAGACGACCCTAGCGCTAACGTTCGCCGCTCGCTGGGTCATGGGGAGCGGGAGCCTCACGGGATGCAGCACAGCGGCAGCCACGACCCCCGCCGCCGCAGCGAGCATCCGGAGGACCTCAGGAGCAGTCGCGAGCACTCCCGAGACCGGCACGGCAGGTATGGCGCTGCTAACTTGCTGGACTTCTGTTACAGCAATGAAAGCAATCGTTGACTCAACTTGTGTTAGTGCAATGAAATGAAATGATGAAACGGGTCCCAGAGGGAAATGTGGGAGGGCGCGAGCGGAAAGTTAGGTAGGCCTTTTTTTTGTTGAAATAGAATGGTTTTGTTACGTTTGAGGACCATATTTTTTGGTTCGCTGTTGTCTCGTTTTTCAGCACCTACTACTTTTTTCTTAAACTTTTATCTTGTTTCATGAACTTCTTTCTCAACCTACTATTTATGCCCATTCTGCATAGGTTTTGCATTTTCTTATCTTGATACTAAATTGATCCTTCCTCTCTTCAAAACGTTTTTTTTTTTAGCGGTTAGGGAGGCTCAACCTAGCATCTAATCTTTGCAATGGACTTGAATCTTTAAACAAACTTAAATTACTTTTATTTAATTTTGGTGTTAGTATTTAGCTTTTTTTGTAATGAGTAATATTTTAAGATGTCGCATTATTTGTTATTCGCTCATTTTTTTTGCAAATTGTACGATTATCTACATTTAAACTCGTCTATTAACACATTGACTACCTATTGGGGCATTAGAGTACCACTAGATGAATTGCTCATTTTCGTAGCAATGTGAATGAAAAGCATTTCAATTATTTCAATATCTTTTTTGAAGAGATTTAAGCATGCGAGGTAAAATATCATGCTAATACATTTTCACCTGTCTCAGGAGCTAGCAGTAAAGTCGTTTTTTAAACTCTGCCACTTACAACCTTACTTAACATAAGAACGTGTTAATAAGCTAATATTTAAATAGTACAATGAATTTCTCAATTTAGTCATCGATCGAGTGAGATTGTCCAGAGTGTATGCATGTGAGTAGAGAGCGTCTACCGTATCCAAACAATTGCACGGTCTGTCGTGCAGACCTCGTGTGGTGGACCACCGCTACGGAGCACCTCGCCCCATCCGCGCCCTGGGCCCCCGTCTGGGTCACAACATGCCCTTCAGGGAGGACGGACCGCGAGGGAACTTGTCCCGACGTCTGTCATCCCGACTGTCGCCTTCAGCTTTGAGGAAACTCTCTCCCAGACACATGGAGAAACAGCCCCTCGGAATTTCGCAGGTACCTTCGTTTTTGGCAGTTCAATGCCAACTCAAGTCGTGTGGAAGTACGGACTTCTATTAATGGTTAATTTTTATATCAATTTTTATTGAAAAAAACAGCCTTTTAGAATCTCGCAAGTACGTTCGTTTTTGACAGTTGAATGCTAACTTTAGGCATGTGAAAATACGGAATTCTATATATTAATGGTTCATTTTGTAGTTTGTGACAAGGGTTAGCAGTGTACATTGATACAAAATTTTTGCAGATTGTGGAGGAACGAGAGCGTCAGAGAGTGAGGGTGCGTGAGCGTCTCATACGTGAAGACGAGCGTCGAGCGCGTGAAGACGAGAACCGTCAAAGAATGATCGAGCGCCGCCAGAGGGAAGAGGCTGAGCGGCTGCAGAGGTACGAAATGTGTGCCAGTCTAGATTTTCTTCTGAATTTTGTTTACTCCTTTTAACATCCGCATTTTGTACTCATTACCGTAATCACTACCACCATCATTAACCTTTTAACGTCCACATTTTGTACATATTCCCGTTATCACAACCACCATCATTAAACTGGCATTGGCATCATGGATTCACCGACAACCCATCGTGGAAGTGATTGCCACTCGACATTAAATTTTGAAGAACATAGGGCACAAATTTTGCAAGAAATAAAATATGTTAGAGCTGTTTATGAATGTGGATTTTGAAATCCACTGTGACGGTAAAGGGTTAATGATTGACTGGTAGAAGTTGAGCGGGCTTAAGTTAAACTGTTTCTAACTAGATGAGGTTTGTATAATGATCTTTCGTGCGTGTGTATGATTTGGTATCATTTTATATTACAGCAAACTCAAATTGCA
>JACJUY010002790.1:31131-69980 GCA_014220935.1 Platorchestia sp. MABIK
GCTCCCTTCTTCGTAACGTTTATTTAAACACGACGTAGGGTATCTGAATCGTAAATCATTACATTTGAATTACAGATGACTACCTTAATATGCGGCTGTACTTTGTTTTTAAAATTTTGGGAGCAATTCGAATGATTTTAAAAAATGAAATATGAGCGAGAAAATAGCTATAGTGAGTTGAAAAGTTGGACAAACGTGCGATATTTATTTTGAACTGCCAACTTGGTGTGAAGAATATTCAGAGAAAACTTCTCTCGTGTGTACTCTGATAAATACAGTGTCATATCGCCATCAGTTACGCATGAAATGATTAATTCATGTGTAGGTATGATGATTAATAAGCGACTATATTGGTGCAGAGAACGCGAGGCGTTGCGTGCGGAGCGCGAGCGCATCGAGCGTCAGAAGCAGGAGCTGCTGAGGATCGAGCGTGAACAGCAGCGACTCGAGCGTGAGAAGCTGGAGCGCGAGCGGGAAGAGCTGCGCCGTCAGCAGATGAAGCTGGCCCACGGTCCTGACAGGTGCGTCCTTACGTGTTCATGTCCTCGGAAATAGTGTACTCTTGCATAGGTCCTGCTCTCCTGCCCTTTCGTGTTCATGTCCTCATGAGTAGTGTGCTCTTATGTAATGGGTGGGTCCGATTCTCATCAAATAAATCGCGTCATTCACGCATGGTACATATCTTAAATTGAGCTCACAGTTCTATTGTGCTAAGCACCTTAGCATAAACAGCACTGACGCAAACGAGCAGCACCAACGTGTAAAGCATCTCCTTTTTTGCATTATGAACACGTTAGTGACAATGATTGTCATCATGAACTGCATCTCTTAGCTCTTCACATTTTACTTCTTGCAATTATGCTTATTTTAAGTTAAGCTGGTAAAGTTCTTGATAATCGTATTTTATCATTGCATGTCAATAAGGGCTGGTGCAGCTATTTCCAATGTCAAAGTGCTTGCTGTACACACACCGATATTTCTTGAGCGCATACTCTTGGACAAAGACTGAAGGATATAACTTATACCTGAATCAGTAAAATCCCGTGCCATATTTGTAACTAAATTAGACAACTGAAAATATCTTGTACACGCAGAATGGACATGAAAGGTGTAATACCTCGCTTCGACGACCCTCGCGGCGGCCGTTCCCTGAAGCGGCCTGCTGACGACCGTGGCAACCGCGGTGACCACTACGACGACCGTAAGCGCGCTGCGCTCGACAGGATGGGCGGCGACTCCAGGCAGCGATACGTTCCGCCTGCGCCTCCTGTGCACTCCAGAAGGTGCGACCTTAATGCCCATTTTAAATTTATCTTGGTCTATGTTTTTTCCTCGGGACGGGGGCTTAGAAATAGGTGATCGATTCAGGTTATTTGTTTTTATTTTTTTAATCGTAGTGGAGCATAGGGAAGGCTGTAGATTTAGACCAGTTAGGTTTGTCAGTTGCTTCCTATGAGGACTGGTACCCCCAGGGGAGGAACTGTAAGGTTACCTCAGCTTCGATATATCTTCTTTGTTTTTTCTTCCTCTTGGTTCCTAACTTGCTATTTCTATGTGGAGGGTTTCCTCTGTGGGAAGAATCCTTGTGGATAGATTCCTCATTTCCATCAGTCCATGCTGAATAATCCTTCTCTTCGCCCTCTTGAATTTTTCTTAGTTGTGGCTAAGGAGTCTTCAACCAGTGGTATGATCAGAACAATAGTTACGATATTTTTTGAAAACTCTCGGTAGGTAGTAGTTTGTTTAATATTTGCTCAAGTTCATGTGTTTTACTGATATGGTACGATCAGAACGTTCTTCACACCATCCAACTCTGCCAAGATCTATAAATGTAGGAGTTGAGGTTCAAGTTAAACTTATAAATTATATGCCATTAATAGAAAAATGTTTTCCCAGTTTTAAAGTTACCAAAAAAGTGGTACGCACTCTCGTGTAATTGGACATAGCATCATACTGTAAATATCAAGCGGTTTTTAAATAGTGTGCGTACAGTATGCATTTCTACGTCGTATCTACTGCGTTTTTGATGCTCAAATGCAGTGGACCTGTTATTAGCTGAATGGTGTTTCATGTTTGGATGCAAAGAATACATTTCAGTTGATTCAAAAATAAATCAAGTGACCATTTTAATCCACAGGAAAGCGATTTGATTAGTCGTTTCAATTACAGGAATATAAGTAGCAATTCTACCTCATGGGGCATAGTTAATGCTTCCTGGGAGAAGATGTGAGGCCTCGTGCTGAAGGTTAAGCAAACCTAACTTATATTGGAATAGAATATATTTTTATTTATTTTTGGGCCATGTTTATTGTTTTCTGTTCCGTTATTCAGCTATTTAAGCACTGACTATTTTCTTCTTTCATCTCGTTTCATGAACTCTCTCTCTTTGTACAGAGATCTTGATCTCTGTAGGAATGCATCTCGTGCATAGATACTCCATTCTCTCTACTCCAAATTGAATTGTGACCTTCTTCCTTTCTTTGGAACACCTTTGTTGTGTTTATGGAGATTTTAATTAACTCGTTTAACCTAATCTTACGGAACTATCTATTAAAAGTACCCTTTAAAATTTTATTGGATGGTACAAGAGTACCTATATAAATTACCTGTTGGTACCGATCGCTCAGGTACGAGTCGGGCGGTCGTTCAGACAACCACCGTTACGACAACAGCTACGGAGGACGGGAGGGCGGATCGTCGGGTGGCCGCTTTGACCGCTCTGGGGGCCCGATTGGGGGTGGCCCCAGCGGCAAACCCTCGCATCCACAGGGTGACCACATCAGGTGGATGCCTGGAGGCCCTGGGGGAGCGCCGGGGGCGAGCAATGGAAGGAGGTGAGAGAACTCGACGTCTCAGTCTCGTGAATGTTGGTGCTGTGTAGAGTGGTCTTGGGGCTACACAGACAGTCTCTTGTGAGTGTTGGCGCTATGTAGAGTGATATTATGGGAAACAGCACTTATGTACGATAGTATAAGTTGTTTATGCGAATTGAGGTAGAATTTTCGACTGTGACTTACACCATCAGTTTAAGCTTGATGCAACTCAGAAACGTATTCATAACAATAATTCTCAATAATTCCTTCATTTGTTTGTTGCTTGGTTTCTTGTTAATCATTAAATGTTCATTCATAAATTGAAATATTTTCTGGTTATCACCTATCGGATCGAATTGAGAAGGCTTTTACACGAAGTTCTAATAAATGTTTAAAAATTCATGTTCGTGTATTGGGAAATTAAATCTTTTTCATTATCCACTTAATTACTTCTGGATTTCTTTTCTTCGATTTTATCAAGTGTGTCCATCTTAGGTGAGATGTGCTCCGTTATTTGACGTGATGGTCATTACCATGAACTGTGTGCAGATCTGATGGGTACTACGAGGACCGTCGTGGCGATGGGCGGAACAGCGGCTCGTCAGGGTCGGAGAGCCGCAGCTCGCGCAACTATCACGTGTCTTACATCGCACCGCCTCCTGCCCCCACTATCAGCAGAGGCGGGGAGTCGGGCAGCAGAATGAGCAGGGACAGGTATGGTCTTCTCCCATCAACAATACCCTACTCGTTTTCATGTGTCGTTCTATTGTGTTCTGTTTGAAAAAACTGTGTATTTGGCTAGCAGGGAAATTTGGAAATGTGTTGGCAAAATTTTATGTGTGTTCAATATTTTGGAAAAAGTCAGTTGAGGAAATTAATTTGCAGTGGCGGGAAAGCGAGCTACGGAGGTGGTTCAGACGTTTGGAGGACCGGTAGCAGTAAGAGCAGTGGATATGGTGGGGGCAGCAGTAGTAGCAGCAGCAAGAACGCGTACGGTAGTGGCAGCAGTAGCAGCAAGGGCGCTTATGGAGGTCCTAGCGACAGTGCCTCGAGCGGAGGGCTTTTGCCTGCACCGCACGACAGTAGCACCTGGAGGGGCTCTGTATCGTCTTCGTCGTCCTCTAGGTGAGTAAACTATTGCTTCTCTTAGCTTGCTGGTAAAAGCCTAAACACTTACTAGGTAGGTATTCCGTTGGCTAACGCGCGAGATTGTCATCTTTCGCTTTCCATCAGCATAACAGTTACTTCAGTGTGTTGAATGCGTGGGTCTACCATCTTGCATTTCACGTTTTCACTTATGGCTGTTTTTGTTATTTTATGTTGAAACACGAAATTTTGATGATTGTGCCTTAGCATGTGTATACGTTCTGGAAACACCTTATGGCTTTAAAGTTATTGGTTTTGAAATAGATTATTTTGGTTTAATTACGTTGTAGCGAACGCCTGCTAATACCAGAGGAAAGCAGAAAGACTGTCGAATTTACTTACGTTAATGTATCAGACATTGCAAATGGTTTTTTTTGTGCATAAAATATTTGTCTACATCAAAAGAGTAAGGTTGCTTCAAAACAAAAAGATAAATGCTTTGCTGTTTTAATTGGTTTGCTGAACTTGCCAGAATTCTTCCTTCATTTATTGAACCTATGGTAGTTGCGCCTAGAATGTTCATTATAGGAAAGCACTATTTATAGTGTTTCTGGGGACCGCGAATTGATTAATTTCCAATTTATTCCAGCCGGTGGCCAAGCGACAGTCGAGGGGGTGGAAGCAGTGGAGGCGGCGGCGGCAGCAGCAGCGGAGTAGGAGGCAACAGCGGCGGCAGCAGCAGCGTGCCGTCGTACGGAGGCTCAGGCCTGCCGTCTTCCATCACCTCCCACCACGCCTCTTCTGTGGCCTCGGTGCCCTCGCAGGATACGAGGGGCAGCTACGGGGTGCCCGCTGCGCCTTATCGCAAATATTAGCGTTCGATCTGAAGCTTTGTTGCGATTCTGAAATTTTATTGAGACTAAAAGAAATGTGAATGTAGTGGGACACAATATCGAAACTTATTGTATGGGGTTATAACTATGTTCATCAGAGTGTAAGAAACGTGAAGATAGTGGGACACAATAGCGAAACCTTATGTATTTGGTTACAGCGATGTTCATTATTAACCTTTGAAAATAGAAGTCCCAGTCGCATGTAAAAACAGTATTGCTGTGCGATAACTAATGTTTCATCTCCATCTAGGAAATCATTACTGGCATTTTAATGTTGCATAGCAATTCCTAGCAGTATGTTGAAACTTCTATCCACTGTTGGCTATTTGTTTGTAAATAATGTGAATTGTAGGACGATGTTAGTTGCCCATCATTATCTTATGCATTAATAAACTAAGATCACGAGACATGGAAGTTCACAGTGAACATTAATCCAATTTCTTCTCTTGTTAAGATCGAGTAGACTGTCGAATTTCTGCGTGTGAATAACTATTACTGTACAGATATCTTCTGTTGAGAGACGTTTAGCGTATTAAGAATACTGTACAAATAATGTTAAGTGTGAAGGTTGCGAACCAGTCAGTTTTTCAAAACGTTTGTTTTGCATCTCGTCCGATCTGTATCGTTTTGTATTAATATACATTCCTTATTAACTTGGATTAATTTTTCTTTCGCTAACCAAAAATGTGTAAATGTTGAGGTTCTTAATTGCACCAAATTTGTTCCCTCATAACTCCTGGGATCGTTATGTCCATTTTGTTGGTGGTATACTTGGTTTATTGCCTAACTAGCGCTGAAGAATTAGCGAATTTCGTGGCTTGAAGAAGCTACTGTAGGTATTATTTATACATAGGCTCATTTTTTTTCTGTTCTACCGTACTATGTGGTTTGATGCGACATTCTATGCCGAGTCCTCTTCCTGTATGAGCACTTCGGTGTCATATCAATCTATTTGATTAAATTTTTGACCAATTGTGAGAACTCATGACATTTCTAAATCTTGAGTGTCGAGCTATTGGAGGTTAACTTTCACTCACTTTTGTCATCAATAGAGTTTGCTCGAGGAAACTAGACCATTAATTTATACGATCTTACGCTAAAATGAAGACTTGGATTAACATATATATTTGAGAGTAACCCTTAGTGGACATGAAACTTATCAGTAAATTATGGACATCGAACTAATGAACGTCACTTAAAAATAATTTTTCCCTATTTCCACAGAGTGCAAAAGAAAAAATGTAAAATATTGATTGGTTAAATAACAGCAACTGGTAATATATTAATTCTCCGTTCATCAAAAACACGTACCCAGAAAATCGTTTTTCAATCATCCTGGCTCACTTCTCATTACTACTCGACCCCAACAAGTTGAAAATCATACCTACTGGCTGACCACACATTGACGGGTAACATCATACAGAAAAATTTCAATTGGGTTTTCAATGCTGAACGCCGTTGATGTGTTAGACGCGCTTCAGTATACGGCATTGCTACACACGCCTTACTACACAGCATACGGTAATAAACAATAAAAACACTGCAGAGCATGCAGTAATGAACAATAAAAAAAAATTACGTAACACATGAAGTAGAATTTAACAGTTGAAGTCTAAATGAAAATGTTTCTTCATGTATAAAAAACGTGGCAGACACAATGACCTATCCTGAGTTTTTAGAATTAAGTTTTAAAGAAAAATCATTTCGAACATCCGCTGAATCTTGCTACGCACAAATAATATACGTTTAGGTAAAGAATTGTGGTCGGATTACTGCTATATCTTCTCCCAACAAAGAACTTAGAAGGTAAGTAGTTTTAAAAAACGTGAACACAATGACATTAAATCCTACAACACGTAAAAAAATAGCGAGGAATCATGAGCGCGATTTGAAGATTACGCTGAAGTATTTTGTTTCGCGCTTAATAATTTATAACTATTGCTACCAACGTTCTAATTGAAGTCAAATTTTACGGCCGTGAGGGGAAGTTAACGATGACAACATTGTGAAGTTGAAATTATTTCTAGGCGTGCCACAGAGGTTCACACTTTGAAGACTCTTGCCTCCAAACTGTTCATTGGACTGTGGCAAGCCTCTTATGATTACGAGGAAACTTTTCTTTCAAAATAGCACTAGTATAAGAAGCATGCATAGAAAAGAAAAATGAATGAGTTCAGCAAACACTTGAGCCAAATTGAGAATTTCGACACATGAACAAAAAATAGACATTCGTATCTGGTAAGAACTGCATATTTTCTAACTAAAAGACAAATATTAAAATTCGCAATTCAGTACTCAATAGAAATTAGTGCTAAGCTGAAAATTTCATAGCAATAAAATAGATGATAGTTCAACTGCAAGGATTGTACAATTTTCGTTTCTTCATTTGTGTCTAGTGTGACCAATCACATTTGAAAAATTAGATGGAGTAAATTATTACTTAGAAATTCAAATTTAAAGGTCGATCTTAAACTTGCTCCGTCATAGAAGCGCATATGAATTTAATTCTGTAAGAAAGTCAGTAATTAAAATATTCAAGCTCAGTACCGCACTAAATTCCTTCGTACAAGAACACAAATGATCTGAAATAATGTGGTAAAACTCAACTCTAAAATATAAACGATTGCCAAGTATTGACTAAAATGTCTTGAATAGCAAAATCGAAGCAGATCATGATTTTTTTTCACCCCCCATTCACATTCAATCAATGACACCTCGCGAAATGAACCTCAACTGCAAACATAGTTTGAAGAGCAAAGCTTTAAAAGAAAATTGCGGCACATAAATTTTCATAAAACTGAAGTTTTCAGAGAAAACAAGAGGGAAAAGCGGATAAGATTTGCTTCGACAATGGATACTGGCCAACAGCACCTTAAAATTAAAAGAACATGATCGACATGCATCAGTAGACATGCAATTAAAAACGGGAAGCTCTATAACATATACGTAGAAAAATAGAAAGTTTAATTGGAAGTTAAAAAGCATTTTGCACTTCGGTTAAGAAGTAGAATAAAGACTAGGCTACTTAGCAGTTACAAGTACTTGATTAACTCCACATCTGACCTCACTTCAAGCCAGACTTGACCGTTCAATAAATGCCCAAGTGAGCTATAGAAGGAAACAATAATTGAGGACGGCAAGTTGACCTAGCACCGTCGTCAGTGGAAAACCTGAGCAGATACATTCCAAGTAAATCGTACTGGGCGCTATCCTTTCCCCTATAAGTCGACTCTATCAGCTAATTCTTCAACAAGACGTTGACTGGAACAGCTGGTTTCAGGCCAGGTGTAGAGCATGTACAACATCGCGAACGAGAGCACCAGCAGCATCAGCAACAGGCGTCTCAGCATCGTTTGGCTCTTCTGCAGCGCTTCTTGCTTCTGAAGAATCTCGTCCAGCTGCGATTACACAAACGTTTTAGATGGAACAATTCAAGTGTAAAACTCAAAAGAAGGTTCCTTTTGAAGCACTAAAGCCCGCAATAAAATGCTAGTCCGCTATTTAGCTGCGGGAATTCGTTTCAAAAAGAAACACATTATTGAAGCCATTAAAAACTTTTCAATAGTTGTACTGAAATAAAAGTGTTCTAGTTTTTTCGTCATTTATCTTCAGTTCACAAAAGGAAGAAGAAGAAATATAATGGCAATTAGACAAATTTCAAACTTACAAGCAAAAAAATATCGGAAACCTTCGACGCAAAATTAAAAGTAAAATGAAAATAGGAAGCGCTATAGTAGCATTTGAAGTGGCATTGAGCTGGAGCGACCGTTTTAGAGATGGCTTGCGCTATAAAATACAAACGAGCTTACAGTCTTACGTGAATAGTGAATAAGATGTGATTATTTGAAAAATGTTCGATTAGAAAAAATAGATTTTCTAAAGCACGGTTTCTAATATGAGAATAATATGAAAACCTATATAAAGTTATGTACTACACAATGAAACTGTAGCTAGGTGGAGGCTTATTTTGTACAAACTTTGAATGAGAAAACTTTTCATCTTAAATACGATCGATTCTTTTGGACAAAAACTTTCAAATTAGAATGAATGAATTTCACACAACCTGATGAGAATCGGACCACGAGTTACGGGAGCTGCAAAAATCGCAACGGCGTTGTCGAAAGAGAATTTTTGATGATCAAGTTTTACATAACCCAAATATGTACAACATCAAATTTACGTAAATAGAATAGTCGCACCGAAGAATACCAGAAATTTAAACTGAATAATGGTAATAATAATCACCTTTTTAAGCATCTGAGCTTCTGTAGAAGAGTGCTGCGGGGAAATGCCGTTCTGCGTGTCCACAGAAGACGAAACTCCCACTTTCAGTCGCATGTCGCACAAACTCCCACTCGGGGCCACCTGTAACATTCGGGTCTTTACCCATTTCAGCTCCACGTGCCATATATGACACATTCACCAAAAATGCTAAAACAATTTTTCTCGTTGAAATTACACCGTAATATAATTTTCGAAGCTTTCAGCCGGACGGCAGTTCCATCCCCATTCTGACGTTGGTGATAACCTGATGTCAGCGTCAGTCTAATGACAGTCGTTGTTATACTGGGTACATGAGTAACAAATTTGGGCTGAAATGGGTTAGTTGATGCTGTTCAAATTGGCAAGTATTGGCATTCATCCTCTTCATTGTTTTAGTTAAAAATTATGTACATTTATACCAAAATTAGTATATAAACCAATTTTCCATAATTTTCACCAGACAGAGGGTAGAAAGTAATTGGTCTAGGAAGCCTGGAACGATCAATGCATGTTGAGTATTGAACAAAATACACAAGAGGAACGAGTAACACGTAAGGAGCAGAAATTATTAAGGAGTGAAATTGAGCGGGCTCGAAAGATGTAAGGCAATATAGAGCAAAATTAAAAAAATGAAACAAGCAATAAAAGGGATAAAAATGTAAACGCATTTAAGAAGCAACAAGATAAGTAAATTTCCAAAGACTTCAAGACTTTAGACCATAACTGTTAAGCAAAATCTGCCATTAGTGGTGATGGCTGATAAAATTTTTATATCGTTACAAAAAGTATCAAAGTCAGCTGTTATTTTTCAGACGATTATTTTATCTCAAACGCTGTCTCGTCTTTTTATCACTTCAATAAGTGTTTCTATCTATGTACCAGTGCCTATTTTTTCTTTCATCGTCAAGGATGGGTGGATCACCAACGACAACCAGAATATTCGGAACAACTCACTTCCTCTGTAGTACTTCTACATTTAAGTTTAAATTCTTTCCTCTCAAAACCCTCTCCCTCAAAGATTTCATAACATTACCCTTATTTTCATCGACTCAGTTTCCTTCCTTATACACCCAAATTCTATCATCAGTCTACAAATTTTCTCTTCCAAACCCAGCCACTAACGCTGTATCATCCGCCAAGAGTAGCCGTGTCTTAGTTTTTAAAACCAATAATGGGACAGCATTCCAAAATGCAATGTAACAAAAAATTCATTTTTCTATCCCTACCCCAGCTTTAATTTCTTATAAATTAACTCCCACCCGAGAAAATGTCATTCTACGTCCAGTCGTCTGAGTCTCCTTCTCGTGAAAGAGACACAATTCCTTTAATTTCAATAATTCTTTTAATAATTCTTTTGGTGCATTCTACACCGAAACTCGCTCTTGATGACCCATATTTGATAAGATTAGTTAGTTTAAGCCTCCCTAATCACAACAAAGACGTCCCAAAAAAGAAAAGATAGAGGAAAGCACCATTTACTTTGGAGTTTAGGGATCAGGAAATTAGGCACAAAGTGCATAGAAACAATAAGTTGGGAAAGAAATTTATGAAACAAGGTAAAAATTTAAGAGAAAAGTAATAGGAGGTGAAAGACAGGACAGCGTTGAACCAAAAAAAAGATGATACGCAGCCAAACAAAAATCTATTCTATTTCAACAAAATGGAAGGCATAACTGACTTTCCAAGGGGGCCTCACATTTCCCCATAATTACCATAGGTAGAATATTGGTGCCCCCTGCGTTGTGCTAACGAACCAGACAAAATAATTCCGGAAAATAGCCAGAGATACAATAATTGTACCCCTTGCTAATGACCCCAACAAAACAACGCAGGCAAGAGTTGGCTCACCTTGAACGCATCGGAGACCTCTTGCTGAGACGCCGAGTCGGTGTCGCTGCGCATGGAGAGCACCAGGAACTTCTCCCGCACGAACAGCGCGTGCGGCTCGTTGCCAGCAGAGTTCACCAACACCGAGCTGCTGGCACCGCTAGCCAGCACCCCTACCGACGGCCGCACCCGGAACTTCTCGGGGGACGTGGTCTTCACCTGGAAACAAGATGCACGATTATTGTATCGCAAATGAATTCACATGTACACAACATGCAGAAATAGAAATGATTATAATATCAACAACATAATAGAAATGATGTAAAATGCTGTCTCGTTTTTACATCACTTCTATTTTAAGTATTTCTATCTATGTGTGAGGGCCTATTCCCTTCACCATGAATGGGTGGCATGGAAACTATTCACTGTCAAATACTTCAGCGCAGCCTCTGAAGAAAAGATTATTAGTTAGTTTAAGCCTCCCTATCCGCCACAAAGGTTATCCAAAGAGAGGAAGGAGGAAGGCACCATTTAGTGTGGGGTTAAAGGAATGCGAAATCTGCAGAAAGGGCATAAAAACAGTAAATTGAGAAAGAAGATTAAGAAAAAAGATCAAAGTCAAAGAAGAAAGTAGTAGGTGCTGGAAAAAAAAGGACAACAGTGAACTGAAAAAAAAGGTCCATAACTAAACAAAATCATTTTATTTCAACAAAAAGAAGGTCTACCTAACCCTCAGCTCGGGCTCTCGCATTTTCCGGCTGGGAGTGCTAATTCCCATAGATACAATAGTCGTATCTCCCTGAGGAGACACAGCATCTGAAACGCTATCTTGTCTTTACATCACATCTTTTATAAGTTTTTCTATCTATATGTCAAAGTCTATTCCCTTCACTATGAATGGGTGGCTTAATAACGATTCGGTCAAGTACTCCAGAACAAGAAAGTGAGTGTGACGAAATGAGAATTGCCATGAATAACATCCCCTTTCATTGCTTAATTATGACACCAACTGGGGGAAAAGTTGAGATTCGAAGCACTTGAGTGGAAGCGATGGTAAAAACGTGACCACGAGTTGAATAACGAAGATAAAGTGAAGAACAATATCGGGGAAACAAAGGCATTTCAAGGCAGGGATCAAGAAGATTATCAAATCATCATTAAAGAGAGGAGAGATGCAGACGAGAACTGCACCGAAAAACTCATTCTGAAAATAGCTCGCAAATTAGCTAGCCACGAGGATATCAAGTTCAGAAAAAAATCACAGTTTCACAAAACTAAGAACAATAACCACCACTAACCCAAAGCCAAACCTCTGCTGAGCATTCAAAAATGTTGAAAAAATTCTCGAAATACATAAATCACTCTGAAAGAAGCTCTTGTGACGAAAATTTAGACAGAAATAAATATTGAGTGTGAAGCTTCCAAGCGCAAGTTTGGTTGAATTGCGCTTGGGTAAAATGGTATGGGAGCAAAATAAAGCTCTGACAACAAATATAACATGAAAACAATCTAAAAACTTCTGTGCTTTGCATGTGTTCAGTGTCAAATCCAAAGCAAAATTACCCTTAGGGTAATTGTCGTCTTAAGATGGAACAAGTAGCAGCATGAGCCAAAGAGACATTGAAAAGAATCATTACAATGCTAAAGATTTTAAGCAATTTTTGCTTTAATAATGAAAATGTATAATTATTCATTTACAAAAAATTATGGTAAATAGTAGTATAGAGTAACGAAAACGTGGTAATATCTTCAAACAAATGATTCATAAATAAAAAACACTTTATCAATATTGTGTTTGAATTTACTGCGGAAAAGTGGTACATAGTAAGAATACCTACTTGAAGGGGGTACACACTAGCCTGCATTTATCTTCAGCCCAACATAGACTCATGGAGAAATGAATTATATTTTAATGATTTAGAAAATATTTCCTCTTGGAAATTACAACAACTTCTAGTTCCCTGTACACGGCAAACAAAAAACAGTTTGTGGAAACAGAAACGAACATTGAATAACACTGAAGTTACCCAAATCAAGTAATGACGATAAATATGAATCAAATAATGAGAACAAGAAATCTTGAGGTTGAAAACCAAGCCAGGAAGCTATTTTAGTTTCCTATAATGCAAGACTTATAAATAATTCCCACATGTGCCCGAGACTTACCTTGAAGAAGACAGGGAAGCCGTTGGGGTTGTTGATGGTGAACGTGGCAGAAGCGCCTTGACGGTTGCAGTCGAACACAAGCTCGTCTGAGGGAGTGGTGACCACCGCAGCTTCTGTGTGATGATGGTCACCAATCAGCAGGTGATTCAGGAGTTACATTGCATTACAGATAATAAACGTAGAAGTTGAATGACTTTTTATCGCAAATTGGATTTCACAGAGCTAAAAGATAAGTGTTAGATTAATTTGTCCACTAGCTTCGTTTGTTCATTCGGTATCATTGAAAAACATGTAATTTTGAATGTGTACAAATAAAATGTACACTTCAGCTCATCAATACAAATGAAAACAGGTTTAAAGTTAACTGAGGTCTCTTAGTAATGCAATCCCTTAAATAATCAGAAATAGAAAATATGTTCCATTATAAAGAATTTCTGTTTTGAATCATGTCATTGGAAATTTTTCATTAAGAAAGACAAAAACAAATTTTTTTTACCAAAACATTTGGCAGGGTTAGGGCCAATGACAATAAATTCCTTCTATTCCTTTACTCAGCCATTCAGTTTTCCATCAATTTAACTTATTCATAAAAAATTAGCATTCACCTACTATACCGTATTTTTACTTAGGTTGTGCATATGTACAGGGTGGGCCAGAAGTAACTGACCCTTTTAATTTGCTTGCTGAGTAAACAGGATACCGATTTAAACCATAAAAATATCATTCTTTCAAATAAAACTAAGTTTTCCTTTTATTAGCAAATTAAAAGGGTCAGTTACTTCTGGCCCAGTCTGTACAACACTGGATTCCCAATTCAACTACAACTGTTCACCAAAAGTTTTTTCCAGCAATATGCGCTCTTTTCTGGTACATGGATAGGGTTGAACCACGCAGGTATTCCTGCGGTGTGCTGGTAGGACACAGAGCAACATTACTAGTGACATTGCTCACCTTAAAATAAGCGCTCGTTCTAGGAGTTTTGTAGTTCAATCTTCTCATTCAGCTGCACCAACTGATGCTCAATAGCGTAAACTTCTTACTGCCCCTAGCAACAATTCTAAAAAAGACTGAATAAAAATGAATAAGAAATGAGAACTAGGGAAACGTACATTAGGAGGAAAAGCTAGTCTCGAATAGCAGTTTGTGTTTACTCCTTTTGAATTGAACACAGAGCTTTTCTGTCAGAGTGTATTCAAATGATCTCAAGTGCAGAATTTGACATTAATTTCCTCTTCCGCTCGTTCTAAACTTATGATCATGACGATGGAGCTTGCGTCCAAAACTGTTCAGGGAGCTTGCGTCTATCGTAGAGCACAAATAATTACTGCCATGAAAATTTCTTGCTGTTTTAATCAATAACGGCCATGTCTTCCAAGTGATGGAACACATGGGGACCTGGAACCTTTTTGAAAATGAACACCTAATCCCAAACACGAGGCATTTTTTCATTGCATAGTACAAACATTCATTGGCATTATCAACAACTGAATGGTGGAAAGCTTTAGTAGACTACTTACAACGTATTTCCTATGCAAGTAGTCCACTAAACCTTTCCACTCTTTAACTATCAACAACCGCAAACTACCACCATGAAGATTTTACATGTTACATCAACCAAGAATACTAACGATGTCTCCTATCGATATCATAGTCTCCTTTCGATATAAGAGTTCTATAACTAAAGGCCAAATCCACTATACCGCACTTTTTACAACTCACAGGAGGATTTTGTTGCAACTTGTTTGAAACTGATATCCAATAGAGTAGTGTACAAAGTTCAAATGAAGAACACAGATAAGAAATCTAGCATGTTCAGAGCATCATATCTTATAATCATGCTTTGTCTAATATATTCAGTGCTAAGCAAACAAGACAGTGAGAGAGCGTCAGTAATCTAACACCCTTATCACTCACAATAAGTGAAGAAAGTGTGAATAATGCAAACCATCGTATCACGAGACTTTCAAATCATTTCAAATGCCTGAGATCTTCTCTCCATTTCGTGTGACTAAAGCGTTTGATAGAGTTGTGTTAAGTGTAACTATTGCTTTTAAAACCCATGTGATTCAAGAGATTGAGATACCATATCTTGATCTCTTTAAGTCACATCCATTTTAAAAGCAATATTTAGTCATACCTAAAACAACTCTATCGTACACTGCAGTCTCACTAAGATGAGGTCACATTCTAAACTTAAGTTGCTTTGTCCAATGAATTGACACAGTATCTATTTTGTGATTCTACTCACTTGAAAAGTTCATGGCTCAAAACTGAAAGGGTTCCGTACTTATTCTCAAATAACCAGCACACCCAAGATAGAATAGATACAGGGTTGCACATCAATGTTGAAGAAATTAGGAGTGGCTAAGCAATAACTGACTCACTTTGACTAGCACACTCAAAATAAATAAATAAAAACAGAGTGTTGCAGATTAGATGTTAGTTTAAGCCTCCCTAAGTGCTAAAAAAAAGCGTTCCAAAGAGAGGAAGGCAACATTTAGTGTGGAGAAGGGAATGCAAAATCTATGCAGAAGGGACATAGAAACAGTAAATTGAGAAAGAAGTTTATGGAACAAGATAGAAGTTGAAGAAGAAAGTAGCAGGTCCTGAATAACAGGACAGCACAAACCGTCAAAATGTGGTCCTTAACACAAAAAACATTTTATTTCAACAAAAAGGCCTACCTAACTCTCAGCTCCGGCCCTCACACACTTTCCCTTGGGAGTGCTAATTCCCATAGATACAATAGCTGTTTCCCACTGCAGAAGAACAAGGTTTTGCACATCTATGTTGAAGAAATTAGGAGAGACTAAGCAATAATTGACTCACTTTGACCAGCACCTCCGGCCGGAGCAACAGCAACAGCAGCAGCAGCGTTGCTAGCACCAGCAGCAGAAATGGAAGAACCGGAGTTGGTGCTGTCAGAGAACTTCACCTTGGAGGAAAAAGAGCAAATGGGTTATTTGAGTACTGCCATTAGCTTTAATTTTTTCAGTTAACTGGTTAAAATCATTATTATTATTACTATTATTTTTTTGTTAGTTTTATAACTCCCTTGTCACAACTAAGCTGATTTCAAGAGAGCAAGAAGAAGGGACCATTTAATATGGACTACAAAAAATGAAGAATTTTGTATTTTGATTTAAAATAAATGATTACTGTATAATTCTAAAAGAGAAAAAAAGACAAGAAAGAGAATGCAAAGAAGATATAAAAGTTGAATAGAAAAGAGTGAGTCAAAAAGATATAAGTCCAGTAGGCCTATGAGGTACTCAAATAGTATCTCCTTGGGGGCTAGGAGTGAGCAGTCCTCATGGATAGGGTCGACAAACCTAACTAACCTACACCCATAACCAATCTCATGCCTCTTGAGGGATTCTGGTCAAATACAATGATTTCATTCTTGGCTTTTATTATTGAATTTAACTAATTTGAAAATTTACAAACAAATCATTATTTGAGTCCCTAGAGAATGGAATGACAACAAGAACATCAACCGGGATACATGAATGTGTTACGTAGGAAGGCAGGCATTAAAAAAACACTGAAGATAAAGAAAACCAGTACATGGCACTGATGTACTAGAGATACAACCTGTCACAAGAAATTGACTGGCATTCTCAAAAAAACTAATAAAAAAAAACAGTAAGATAAAAATAAATTAAAAAAATGAAAATGACAGAAAAAAGTACATGAAATACTGCGTTGTTTCACAACACGTGAACCAAAACTTGCAACACATTCTTACGAGAGCAGCAAGACCAAAAGAAGAGATTATGAAAGATACCGATAATGATATGTAATTCATTTTTCAGCCTCGAGTCTACAAATATCAAACTAGGACCGCGCCTCGACAGGGAAGCTCAATTATCACAGAAAAATAACGGGTGCAACATTAAGGTGCCTAGCTCCAGGTGGCAGTAGAGTTCCTTGGCAACCCTGAACAGTGACTAGATTTTGAATAGTCTGCGTGAGCAAATTTGGTGTGTAACAGCTCAAATTAGGCAGCTATGAACTCTTGACAGTTATAAGCTCTGCAACCTTGACTTTTATAAAAAATTTAATTTTGACAGCTTTAAACTTTTCAATCTTCGAGACAGCTATAAATTTCTAATCTTTAAACAGCTACAAATTTCTATTCTCCTTGACAGCTATTAACTTTCTAATCTTTGAGACAGCTATTAACTTTCTAATCTTCGAGACAGCTATAAATTTATAATCTTCGAGACAGCTGTAAATTTTTAACCTACTTGACAGCTATACATTTTTAATCTTCTTGACAGCTATACATTTTCAATCTTCTTGACAGCTATACATTTTTAACCTACTTGACAGCTATACATTTTTAACCTACTTGACAGCTATACATTTTTAACCTACTTGACAGCTATACATTTTTAATCTTCTTGACAGCTATACATTTTTAATCTTCTTGACAGCTATACATTTTTAATCTTCTTGACAGCTATACATTTTTAATCTTCTTGACAGCTATACATTTTTCATCTTCTTGACAGCTATACATTTTTAATCTTCTTGACAGCTATACATTTTTAATCTTCTTGACAGCTATAAACTTTCCAATCTTGACAGCCATGAACTTTTTCCCTTTCAATCAAAATACCTACTAACCCACTTGACACTAAGCAAATCCTACACACCATACCTTCTTTGCCTCCTGGTCGGAGGTGCCAGCAAGCCAGGGCGCTGGACGCGGCCTGTCGGCCTCGAAAGTGAACTGGAAGTCATCAGTGCCCCCCCAGCCCACCAGGCACTGGTCCTTGGCCACAAACTCGGACAGCGAGCTCTTCTTCACGAACTTGATCTTCACCACAGATTTGGGGGGCAGCCAGCCTTTGATGATCGACCACATTGCTGCACGTAGAGTAGAAATTGAAAGCATAATGAGGTGTCTCTTGTTCCATTGACCTAAAACGATCCATTCATTGCAAACTTTATCTTCACCGTAGATTTTGGGGGCAGCCAGCCTTTGATGATCAACCACATCACTACATGTGGAGTCAAAATTGAAAGCTTAATGAGGTGTCTCTAGCTTCATTGACTTAAATCCAACATATTTTGGTATGTACATTTCACCATTTTACCCACAATGAATTGTGTAGCAATGTCAAGGAACATCTAAACACAACAAAAACCTCAAGTTTTAACGTACAGAAGCAGTAGCAATTACAACTACTAATGCAGAGACAATAACACAGAATGCTACTCTTGCTTATGACACAAAAAAAATTAATGAGGAAAATAGACAAAGTCTAGAATTCATGTCAATGTTTTCCATCAATTACACTTTTTTGTAGAACTGACATTAGCCTAAACTATCTGCTGAATTTACTTCAGGCATCATCAGATATGACTGTGTCACCCCAATTTTTTTTTAACATTTGACCAAAATTTGAGAAAAGATGTGTAAAAGTGGAAAATAAAGTCAACTCACCCACTCCTACCATACGACTAACTTTTGGAATTAATAGAGCCGGTTACTACAGTAATAAATATCAATAAACAGCAGAGAGAAAAGGCAATTTCAGAAGTTACCCTCACATGGACAATCCCTGGCATTTCCCTTCAACTCCAGCAATGCTCAGGATCTTTTAAAACCTTCAAAAGGAGCAATGCATGCAATGATAATCAAAACAATGATTGACCTTCAACAATTTCAAAATGTCCAAATATGCTAAAACGACAACAAATGCCGTAGTTAAATAAGAACAAAACTGTGCATCACTACAAGGCATCATTCAGCACATGCATCACTACATTCAGCACATGCATCACCACATTCAGCACATGCATCACCACATTCAGCACATGCATCACCACATTCAGCACATGCATCACCACATTCAGCACATGCATCACCACATTCAGCACATGCATCACCACATTCAGCACATGCATCATTACATTCAGCATCTGCATCACTACAACAAAACAATAAGCAATGTGGAATTTTTAAAGGAACAAATATATCATTGCTTTGCAATCACTGTTTCTACATGCAGAACTTGAATCCTTCAGAGTTACAATGTCTACTAGGCTGCTATCTTCCCTTATCAGGAGAAAGTGACCTGAAACAAATTGTTGTGATAGAGTGAGAAGATAAATTGATAAGATGCTCTATCCTTGCATCACACATTCTACTCCAAGTTTTATTGAATAACAACTCAGAGTGAGGCAAATTGATCAATTATTGCACCACAAACAACGTTGATCTAATACAATTGCTTGCAGGTGTTCAAATTTGCACAGATATCTGACTCATTATAACTTTTGTCATTGAAACAAACAACTTTCTGTTTTGGCACAGAGGAAACCATTCGAGGATTTTGGGAACATTCAGTTTGTGCACCTAGAGCAAAAAATTCCACATCTCAGTTGGTAATGCTCGCCATATTAGTAAAAGTTTTTGAAGAACAATAAAAGGTGAAGTGAGGAGTATAGCAATCAAATATCATAGTAAAGTGAGGAAAGTAAAAGAATGAAATAACAAAAAATAAATAAAAAAAGCAACAGTCATAGAAGAAAAATTACCCAAGATCAACATCAAAGACATGCACATAAAACCATACAAAAAACCAGTACATACCTATATTCACCCAAAAATAAATTCCATAACATACTCTTACAGTTATTTATTGTATCCAAATTTGTACTAGTATCTACATTCACCTAAAAACGAAATCTGTAACATACTCTTTTCCTTAGTTATAGTTTCCAAATTTACACCAGCACATACATTCACCTAAGAATGAGTTCCGTAACCCACTCTTTCATTTAGTTGTACCCAAATACATCGCAGTTACCGAGAGCAAGGCACATAAGTGCATCAGAGATGCTGAAGAGGCCTGGCACTATCAGTACACCTCTCAAAGGTCAGAGTGACCATAAGAAAGGCTCACTCCATTGATTAGACTGAAGAAAATTGCTGCCCAAACATTGGTTACTACGGTCAGAAATTTGGTGTACAGTTTTACCCAAGTATTGGTTACAACAGAAAAAATTTGGTGTACAGTTTTGGAAGTGAACAGAAAAGCTCACACAATATCAATGAACAAGCCTAATCCTATGACTTTAACAGATATTAAATTACTACTGGAAATTATACTATTAAATAACTACCAGAAAAGGTAGCAAACAGTAAACAAACATTTTATGACAACATTTAACAGCTGATGCTATGTACAACTCTTAAAGAAAATTATTAGTAACAAGGGGTCCTAACACAACAGTTATTCAATCTTGCTATTTGATGCTACCTAATTAACCTTGTCAAATTATCAGACAACACTCACAGATAAGATTACTCCAGTGGAAATAAATATGACAACACACATGTAAACAAGTTCCAGCTGCCAGAACAGGAGCCATGCACATCATCTCCTTATAAACCCATATGAACAAAAATTATAAGATTGCATCTATGACAAACTACAAGCAACTGAACACAAGTATAAATCCCTATTGTAGCCTTAATCTAAAACCAATACTCAAATTTTCTTTTTTGAAAGTTTCCCGTTTAAATGAATTTCAAAATTTAAGAAGCCATATGACAACATACGGCAAACTACTTGCACAGTTATGTAAAATTTGGCATGAAGAAAGTTCAACAATTTATTTTTAAAACTATGTTCTCACACTGCATAGGTAAAGGCATTTGAAATATAGAATTCCAAACTCTGCAGGAATGAGCTGGTCAAACATTGTATTTAAAAGAGAAAACACATATAAGCATAATATTCACAAATATTGGAACATTGGATCTAAATGAGAAAACAAATATCAACGTAATGTTCACATATATGGTTATATGTATATATTCATAAAAATCCTGAAGGCCTAACTATAGCTGAGATAACCTAACATTGTCCCTCCCTGAATTTTTCCATCCCCATTCCACAGGATACACAAACCCAACTAACTTAAGCCTATTGCATATCCTTAGGGAGCCATTAAATCAACATTCTAGCAATTCAAGTTTTGCTCCTAAGAATGCAACACAAAATGCCATGCCATACAGCAAAGCAAGCTTGGACAAACACCATCGGAAAATTTCCAAGGAAGAAATAGGAGTTTCAAATTTCCTATACACTGAGGACTTGCAATTTCCAAAAGGCATTTTCAATGTATAATAAATGATGGAACAATGAAAACTTACCATTCAAAAGCCATGGCATTTCCAGAACTATGATGTTGTTCAAGATCCAGGGGTAGTAACTTTTGAACAAATGGATCATGTATTGAATGAACTCCATGTCCATATTCTTCATCCCAGTATCTCGCATGTCAAAGAACACAGAAATCCATTTGCCATACTCCTCCCTGCAATGAAACATCATATTCATTATCAATACACACAGTGTGATGGCAAGCATACCATGTCAGAAGCCAGGTAACAATACACTAAGAAAATCCATCAGAAGCACAGGTAAGTCTGTTTCCAATCAGTGCATTTCAATACATTTTATTCTATAAACAATGAACACTTGAGCACCTCAATTTTCACTTACAGCACCCGCAATGTAAGTGTATCAAGAAATTCAAATTTTTGGGGGATAACCAAGAACTGTACAACTTTTATCATCATTATGTTTCTTCAAAAAATTGTTTGTTTGAAAAATGCCTTCAATTTATTTATTTAAAAATTGTGAAGTACTTTCATTTCCCATAGGAAACACAAATGCGCATCATAAAATTATTGAGTAGTTTTCAATGAAAAATTCAGATAGAAGAAGCTGAGGAGGAAATTTACAAAATACAATTTCGTACATGAAATCCTGGTAAACCAATTATTTTTTGAACTGTGACCAATTGGGCAAAAGGAAATCACATATTTTACATGTAAATTATTTACTGAAGTGAAATAATCAAAATTGAAATTTGTTAAAAATAGGCAACTACTCTTTCTAAGTCTGGCTGATGACTTTATGAATTACATGATATTCAGTAAATTATGTTTAACTGAACTTATAGCAAAAGATAACTCACCTTTCTAATCTTTCCAACCAATAAATAAAAATTTTCTTCAAATCCTCTATGTCATAGACTCCTTTAGTATGTTTAGACACCAGAAATATGAGTATTCTGAATCCATCTTGGTCACGGTTGTGAGGGAACAAATGCCCAATGTCAAGAATCTTCTTGTTTAGCTTTTCTGGAGTGAGATCTGAAAAAATTACACAATTAATAGTTATGCATTCAACTGAAGCAAAGTCAACGCTTTTAGTTGATATGTGTTCACTCTCTAACTATATATTTGGGCAAGAATAAGCTGACAAATATTTCAACATGTTACAAACATTTATTAACCCTTTGAGTCTGGCATATAGAAATGGTTGTCCAAATCTGTTCAAACTTTGTGTAACGTAGCTTTTTCATCCAATTAAGGCAAGAAAAAAGTTTCAAAATGAAAATGTAATTTATAAAATTTTTTATAAAATGGGACTGAAGAGTCCCGCCAGGACTTTACGGAAAATAACATGGCCATATTATCGGAATTTCTCATCACTTCTTTCGATGTATGTTTCATCACTAAGATGTTCGTGTAGAAATGCAACTTTTAAGTCCTTGATATATAAAATATTATAGAATATTATAGAGTAATAGAAATTTAAAAGCAAAGAAAATGCTAATAAAACTAGTCATATTTACTCAAATTGAGAAAAAACAAAATCGAAAACGTTTCGGAGTCCAGCTCCATCTTCAGTTCTGTAAAATACAATGAATTCAAAAAAGTGCAAAAAGTACAAACATTACGAAGAATACAAGCAATACAAAAAAGTAAAAACTAAAACAAACATAATTGTACCAACAAAAAGATCACTAAATGTCAAACTATGCCTAAAGACTAGCAAGAAAGTATCGAAAAAACGAAAAAATACACACTAAGAATTCACTATTTGAAGGGGGTAGGAACTAAGCATATTATTTAGGGAAGGTTTTCCTTTAAAAATATGAAGGGATTTTAAAATTCGTAGGTCAAACTCATTGGGAGCGCTATCAATGACTTTAAAATCTTCCTCACGAACTACTATATTGCACTCTTCAGCATGGTTGCGTACGGCTGAATGAGGAGGGTGTGCAGGTAAGTTCCCGGTACGGTGGCTCCTACCGCGGTGTTCTGCTATTCTTGTGTAAATACTGCGTGACGTCATCCCGACGTACGCCGATGTGCACTGCACACAACTATATTTATAAATGACACAAGAACGCATTAGACCAGGGATGGATTCCTTGTGCCGAAAAAAAGAACCTATTTTTGCACACCCTTGCACACCCTCCTCATTCAGCCGTACGCAACCATGCTGAACAGTGCAATATAGTAGTTCGTGAGGAAGATTTTAAAGTCATTGATAGCGCTTTAGTTATCTTTTTGTTGTTACAATTATGTTCGTTTTAGTTTTTACTTTTTTGTATTGCTTGTATTCTTCNTTGAGTAAATATGACTAGTTTTATTAGCATTTTCTTTGCTTTTAAATTTCTATTAGCATTGCGATTCAAGCAAAGTGACAAATTTTTTAGACATTATAGAGTAATGCTCATGATGCGCATGTCGGGACACTCATCCCTGAGTACTGACGGGTCACTGCAGTCCCATGCAGTAAAACTGTTATATTTGAAGACACTGCTAATGTATCTGCGATATCTTCCAATCATTCTCTAGAATAAATGTTTATGCAACAAAAAATAATAATTTTATCACTGTATTTACCGTGATATTGAAGAAAACAGCTAAAACGCGTCACAGAAATGTACCATGATCCTCCAGCTGCGGCGCGTGCTTTCTAAGCGTAACTGTCAACAAGTAGTGGGCTCTGGTCTACCAGACGAACGATATTTAGCTAGCTTGATGTTCCACGAGAGTCCCGATAGCTCCCTAGCGTCAAAATTTTTGTTAGTATTTGATAACGAGGGAAATTTTGAGCCAGGACTGACATGTCCCTGTAGTACTCAAAGGGTTAAAACAAGTCAACATATTTCAGACACGTAATCAAAGTAATTAACACTGACAAATGGACTGGACTCACACTCATATAGCATTTGAATGTAGACTTTCAATTTAATTCTTACCATTAACAGCCATTTCCTTTCTCCACTTGAAAGTGTCAATGACCATTTCCAACGCCAGGGCTTGATCGTTGTCGTGGTGCATCAAGAAACGTCGAACATAATCGTCATCTACAGTGAGCCGTTTAACGTCTCGAGGATCAACTTGGCCATTTGGAACCTAGAATAAATTATAAAACCAGCCCATAAAACATACAGACATTTCAAATTTTATAGAAAGACTTTTCATTAGAAACATTTGAAATTTTAGTCATCTCCCAACCAGTGTATCCTCAATGTGTATATATAAATTACAGCTTGTACAGACTAGAAAATTAGTACAGGCTAGATACAGTAACTTTGTGTCATGCTGATATTCAATGGACACATTAGATTTAAACAACATTTCCTTTCAATAGTGGAATTTCATTGCTAAAAATAACAAATCTTAAAATGATCAAAGCTAGTCTAGCACAAATATTGCATTATGCACTCAACTGAAAGTTACTCCATGTATTTGATAAAACGTCAGTAGTTCCATTGAGCTCACCTCACTCAACTTTTGAAGAGCACTTTGTCGAAGAGTAGTAATCTCTCCTTTGCTTGGCTCAGGAGGATCATCCGACATTGTGTTGTGACTAGATTATATGAATGGCACCAAAGTAAAACTAAATTTTATTTATCTAACACACAACAATATCTAAAAGTAAAGCTGCATAAGTCTGGAAAATGAATAATTGATCAGACATTAGACAGGAAAAGTTCACTGGTCTGACAACTTGCTTGTGCATGTTAAATAGCTATTTTCAAAGCAGGTATTAAAGCTATTGGCCAAATGAAAATATGCTCAAGAATTTGATACTTAACATAATTTATAATTCATAAAAATGAGATTTAGCATGTTAAGTGCGCCGGGTCAAACTAAAGTTCAATACTCAACTAAAATCAGAATTAATTTTATAGATCCATTTTTTGAAACAACAAACATTAAATAGATCACAAATTCATTTAGTTTTCATTGAGCAAATATCAAAATTGAGTTGGTGACTACTGGTCTGTCAGCAGCATTATGCAAATCCCCTCAGTGACCACCGGTGGGTCACGTTGCACTTAAAGTGTTGAGAATGAAAAGAAAATTTGAATTTGACAAATTTACTCATTGTAGTATGAGTAATAGAAGCAGCTAGCACAGATAAGATAAAGCTACTCTAGTTTTTCATCAGTAAGATAAGTAATTTCAATACAGTAATCTATTCATAACATCAGAATATACTTAAATGAACTCAAGTTAATAAAATAATTTTAAAATACTAATCAACAAATTGACCACAACTGTGAAGATGAAGGCTCAAGTACTAATATAAACATTTTAATATAAATCATAAGAGATAAAATAAGCCTAGTTAAAAATAATAATCAGTAATTTTGCATGTTAAGCACTCATTCTTTCAAGAATGGCATTATAAATATATATCATGTAGGCTAACGTGTATCTATGTTTGAAAAAATATTAAATCAGCACTACATAAGGAGCAAAATCGAACGAGAAACAATCCTCACTTAGAAATGTACTTGAACAAAAACTGTCTAGGTAACCAACATAGCACTGTTTATTGATTAGCACATTACTTTTTGCATCACAAATTACAAAAATAAGTTCAACACACCATTCAAGAGATAAAAAAAATACTAATTGATCTAAAAAACAAATGATTTTGCAACTTCTGATATTGAAATTCGCAACTTATAGTCTTAAACATCCAAGGTATGTAAAACCACTCAGAAAAATTACAAACAGAAAACCTGCTTTCTCATTAACAAAAAGTAATACTGCTCTAAAATATATTCAATCATCTGCAACAAAAATTTTAAAAAAATTTCAGAAGTTCAGAAGAAGAACCCCACCGCATTGCGCATTTGTAAAACATTCTTTACCTTTGAGCAAAATAACACTAATTCGGCTAACACCTCCTCACAATACATTCAGCTTTTAACGACTCGACGGTGGACCACGGTATCGGGTATACCGTAGACTGGACCCATCACGTCAAGGTGACCAACAAGTTAGGATTCTGGCACCGTAAACTTTTTTTCAGTTACCCTAAAAAATATTTTACTTTCATTCATGATGATTATAATTGCATTTCTTAACATTTTTCAAGTAACGCAATAATGCAACTTATTAATGAATAGCAGTGCTTCATTGTTTAATGGTAGAAATCGAACATCATTTGGTGATTAATGCTCGTGGCGATTTGATTGAGAGAATTGATTGATTGATTGAGACATGTGGGGACATATGATGCTCGAGATCATTTTAAAACATGGCGTATAAAATACGTGCATCCTTCTTACGAGTATAGCTGTAAAATTCTTTCTTTTTACTCTCAAGCGTATTTTTTCAATGCCTGTGCATTTTCCAGTTACTTACCCTAAAATGCAGTATTTACCCATAAAATAATTTACCTGAATGGAGAATATGTGCGCGTCAATGATACGATCCGCTGGGACAGAATAAAAATACCTACAGTTGCTTTGCGGTTACATATCTTCATGTTATGGGATCTTTTATTCCAATCAAGCCTGATACATCTAATCTTGTACATTTGTTTTTTTAAATACCTTATAACTAACAACAGGACGCAATGACAGTTATCCCCGGCCAACCCGGAACCCATTTCCGACACATGAGTTTAGTGGCAAATCGTGGCTGAGTTCTCTCTATTCCCAATGGGGAAATTCATCGGGGTGGCATTGATGCAAGAAATCGAATGGGCGAGTCTTCTCGTAAGCGGAGGACACTCTCAATTACTTTTAGGAATGTTGTAGTACATTTGTTTGATAAAAACAAGTCAAGTTTACTTAAACTTAGTTTTTCATTTCACAAGAATGACACTGCTCAGAATCATATAATATGCATTAGTCTGAACTTAGAGCCGTTATTTTAACTCACTACCAAAGTCTGCCAGGACATGCTTCTTATGACAAGTAAAAACGCAAATTGAATTGAACTGACCTATGCGTTAATGAAACAAGTCAACTGATCAAGTGGGAGGAATACCAAATCGCTTCGTCTCTATAATTTGATAAATTAGTTGACTTTTAACTAAATTCAGTCGTAAATAATGTACTTCACGATATTCTGTTAGCTTTTGATGGAGGTTAGATTTTGTAGTTGTTTGGATGTTCATGTTTTGAACTATGACAAGCTTGTACACACCATTGAATGTGTTCCTAAGGGAACATTTATAAGTGATTTTTCAAATTTTCACAACTTTCTGTCAATGTTGAAGTTGTTGAATCTTATTGGCAAAGGATGAAAATTTAAGACCTGTATTTCCATGGCGTTAAGAACTTAGAAAAATTTGAATATTAAGTTAGCGAGCATGAAATTTTTACAATAACATAAATGCATCATGTATTAATGCTCGTTCTCATTTTCTGTTTCATAATTCGAAAATCATTTCTCCGTTTATAAGTCATAATTATTATTTTGAGCGTAATTGGACTACGCCGCATTTCATTAATAGATATCGAGAAAAATCGTCTTCATCGGGACTTTTATTTCAACAGCTAAAATTCTTCAAAATTTACTCGTGTTCACGGCATTAGAAATGCTCCTTTTGTATCTCATGTTAACTTTTTCTAAACGACTGAGAAGAGAGAGCTATGACCCGTCTAGGAATGTACGGTTCTAGCAGTACTCAATTGGCTGACATTTCAAATTATACCTCTTGAAAAAGTTATATTGAGTTGTTTTCCCCATCAAGTTTTTTTCACCTTAACCTAAAGCACGAGTACCTCGATTTTTAGATACTGTAGATGTCCCCAATACTAAACATTCTATGCTTCAGTAAGTGAAAAAATATTCATCGAATGAAGAAATTGGCGAACAATTTAAACTGATCACTGTCCGCCAGCGTACAGAAAAATTCTGACCACCGTCGACGAACCACATTAACAATGACTACATGAAATGTTGAACATACGTATTAGTAGTCAGCTTCGTACTTTTCTAGAGTGACCACTCAAAAACATCTTATCTTATCGGTGTCTCAAGATAAGACTAGACCTCCTCATTGAGGCTTCATTTAAGCTGATTAACACATTAAATATCTTAAGGCCTCCTATCATTGATAAATGGTGGAGCTTCAGTACCATGGCCAAACTTTTTCAAGACAATGTACGTCATCTATACACCGCTTCATAAAGAAGAATACGCTTTCTCAGTTAAAAAAAATGGTAAGAAATCGAGTACCCTCTTCATGTGTTTCATGCAAATTTGGTGCCAGTGTAAAAGTCTTTTAACTAAGGTAAGAAATTACTTTGTTGAACATTGAATACATTAGATTAACTCTGAAAAAAATATCCTATCAATTGCATCTGTCATAAATTTTTGAAATTGTAAAGAGGCCTTATGGACACCCTGTAGTTTTGTTCTTTGCTGACTATTCATATGCACAATCGGTCTAAAACAATACAATTTTATGGAGATATAACCAAGACCTCTTTATTTTAGAGTATAATACTTAAGGTGAGCAAAAACAATAAGTAAATGATGTGTAAATTATCAGTGTTATTCATGTTAATCATACAACGTAATACCTTACGGCATTGACGTACGAGTAATTATGTGAGAAGAACTCAGCAACTACAATTGTTAATTAAATCTGGCGGTGTTACAAACATGCGTGACACACAAAGCTTTAAAGTTTCCCACGGTTTGTTTTAAAGGTATACAGTTTGTCCCACAAGAAACAGAACCGAGTATTTATTATCATGTATCAGTAAAACCGTAATAATCAGTAATACCTTTTCTATAGGTTAATTTTGAGTGATAATTTTGCTAGAAATTAAATGCTTATGGTATTTTTATGACTGATACGGGAAAAGAAATACTCAGATCGGGTTTTTGTGGGACATACTGTATAACTGTTCTGCATTTATTTACAGCCGGGTAAACTGGTCCGATCAAAATTCCCTGTAAGGAAACGGAAATATCTGTCAGTAAACAATATTATCAGGTCAAAATAAATCGTGGCAAGACACTATATATATCAATTAGGTTTATCTGTAGTACGTCAGCTGAATGGCGAAAAAAGCAGTAAATAAATATGACAGCGCTCTGGAATGCGGAAAAGTTTTAAACAAATGTCATTTCTTTCAAAAAATGCGTACCTATTCGTATACTTTGGACACATTTAGGATTTTCAGTCTTCCGGTGTTCCATATACCTTGCCAAAGTTTAATTAGATTGTGCGAGTGGGTACTTACAGTATATAACGAGTGATATCATTTTTCACTTCAACCGCATTAAAATGAATCTTTATATCTTTCAGAAAGTACCAAAATTTAACAGAAAATTTCACGAGCAAAAATGACAAACTGAAGCAGTAATTATAATTGATTAAGTTGTGTGAGTGAGAATTGAGAAAGATGAGTGATCCTTTGACTCAACTTATTTGCTTTGAAATGCCCTTAATTTTTCTCCCTGAAACTCCCAAAAAGAATCTAAATTATTCACATCGAAGAAGACCCACTGCAGCATATAATGTAGTTAAGATTACAGTACTAAGCAAAAAATCACTGTCATCTAGTGACATACTAACAAAGTCAACCCCAAAACTGGTACGAGTGTGTGTGGCGAAGATATGCGCGAGCGCCAGATAAGACCTCCACGGGAACTCTGCGGGTAGAGCACCACCTGCAGTATCCTCTTCAAGTCGTCAGTGTCGGTCGTGTATTGGTGAGGTGTAGTGCGACCATGACGCCGTCTTCAGAGTGCGACGTGGACCTTTCAGAGGCCTACGAAAATCAAACTGCGGATGGTAAGTGAACAAAGAAACAGTACGAAAGAAAAACTGTTTATTTCCCAAAAAGTTGACACATGCGATCCATTCCAGCATATTGGCTTCTAAAAATGTCTTACTATAAGACGTCCTTAGACAAACTTAGTACCATACGAGGCGTACTAATAGACAAACTATACGTGGTCTACTAATAGACAAATCATTCGAGGTGTACTAATAGAAGAAAGAAACAGTTCATTTCCAACGCAGTTAACCCCCTATTGCTCAGCGTCTTCTGTCTGAATGGCATTAAATGTCACTAACATTGTTCTCATATTTTAAATGTTTCGATAAAAGTTTACATTTCCAGGGTTTCATGAATGATAGTTTAAGAGAAAGTACCGTGATACTTCGTTTACCTTCAATTTCGTCGTTACAGGGTTAGTCCATAAATGTATTAGATTGAACTTTAAAAGCTATAAATAAGTGTAGGTATCATGGTGAGCTCCGTCAATGGTTGAAGACAAAATTTGAAAAAAAAAACATAGAAATGTTTTCAATTGGTCACGATATTTTAAATTTGAAAAAGCTCATGTAGAGAAGGGTATAAAAAACTTACAAAGACAGCAGCACACTTGTAAAGAACGCCTTGGGGGACAGCCTCCATACACACTGACGGATGAGCGTCTTGATGTTGCTGAGGGTACAATGAGGTTGAAGTTTATAGCTTTGCATCCAAAAAATACATAGTCACTAATTTAGAACTTTTTTTTGCTTGTACGTGAACAAGTAGTTGTAACTAAATGGGAAAACTTACTTATCCACTCAACGAAGTTATGAAATCTTCAACTTGAATGATGCTTGCATGAACGATACGTGAGACTTCAAACCAAACCAAAATTAAAAATAAAAGAAATTAATAATTTTTTAATTAACTCAGCCTAACTTAACCTAACCTTAACACCAAAAGGAAACCATAAATTAAAAGTGGTAAAAAAAACAGTTTATTCCCAATAAAGATGGTACATCATTGCTTTTTAAAATATCTTGAATTAAATTCACTTATTTGATACACACACATGAGTATTGTAATACCCATTTCCACTAGTAGAAAACAAATGATTGAGGGCAATGTATTCCTAATGTTGCTTAATCTCGAATTCATGATATATGCAACTATTGCAAATCAATGCTCACACTACTACTATATGCAACTACAATTATTAGAGACAACAAATTTCATTGACGCTGCAATTTCTTTGTAGGGTAAAAACACTTTGACAGTTTACATGTACATGACATAAAGCACAACCCACAAGTACCAAGATGCCTGAGGCTTTGTTTGAGTAACCCGTCCCCGTCTCAGGAATTGTTCGAGTTGCTGAGCAGCGTACTAAATAGTTTGATCAAGCGTCTGTTCGAGAGACTGAAATTTTTTTTGAGAGAACTATGTACGTTGTGCAAAACGTAGCGTCGCTGCCCCTCAGAGGGAGACAACTTTTGTATATGTGGGGATTAGCACTATCAGGGGAAAATGTGAGGTCCCGAGCTGTAAGTTAGGTAGTTCTCCTTTTTCTTGTAATAAAGTGTTTTTTGTTATGCTAAGAACCACCTTTTTCTGTTCATTGCTGCCCTGTTTTTCAGTACAGACTACTTTTTTCTTCTTCAACTTTTTTCTCAAATTATTGGTTTTATATGCACCATCTGCATAAATTCCGCGTTCCCTTATCTCCATACTAAATGGTGCTCTCCTCCTTCCTCTCTGTGGAACGCTTTTGTTGCGGTTAGGGAGGCTTAATCTAACATCTAATTTAATCTAATCTAAGCGCATCGTCATATTAAACCTGAGAACGAACACATCTAGTAGGCAGCATAACATGAGACAGTAGTGCAGACGGGGAGGCCACGGGGGCCATGACCCCCCTTCCCCCCTGAAATGTTGAGCTGGGGGCCAGTTTCAGTCGCCGTTTTAAGTAAAAGAATCAAAAGATTGCTGAAAATTAATGTTTGCGTCCCCCCCGAAATTATTTGTCGGGGATCCTGGGATCCCGGCAGTGCTGCCCAGTGATTTCTCCCTGTTGGGAAAAGGGAGAACTCAGCCACAATTCCTCACTATATCCAGGTGTCGGAAATGGGTACCGGCTTGACCGGATCGAGGTAACTGTCATTGCGTCCTGGTGTTAGTTATGAGGCATTTTAAAAATTAATGTACAAAAAGATATGTATCAGGCTTGTTTGATTTGAATAAAGCATCCTTAATAGTAGTTTCGTTCGAACGCCAGGCTTGCGCTACAGAGCAAGTCACATCAAAGACCATTTCAATTGACATGTACATGTAAGAAATTGTTCTTAATAAGATCTCACAAATTATTCCTCAAAAACACACCCTGTAATCCTCTCAATGTGCTGCTAGCTTCCCAACTACAGACTGTGACAATGACGCCAGATTTAACCATGAGGCTTACTGCGACGCTGGCATCAGGTTATCACCAACATCAGAATGAAGACGGAAATGCCGTTCAGCAGAAAGCTTCAAAAGTTACATTAGGGCAGAAATTCGACAAGAAGTAAATTGAGTTTAGCATTTTTGGTGAGTGTGCCATGTATGCCCCGCTGGGCAGTTAAGGGATAAGTAAGCTACTCTTTACGATTTTGGATGGATTTTTAAACTGCCTTCAGGCCTATAGTTTAGGTGTGTATCTATTAATTGCTCCCAAAGCAAAGATCGAGCCCAGGAGCAACAGCTATTTTGTGTGATTAAGAAGGTATGGAATAATTTATGCTTACGAGGTCCTTCGCTCTCTTTCTTTCATTGGATGATACTTGTACAATCTATACTATACCAATAAGAGCCTCTTTCGTCTGTCCGTGTGTCACACTCACCAGCCGAAATCGTGTGATGAGCGTATCTGTGATACGAGCTACATCAACTCTACAATTTTCGGCGTATTTACTCAGCAGATTCAGATTCGGAATGAACATCAAGTGTACTGTTAGGAAATAGGAACGTGTGTCATGTGGTATGTCGAACATTATTATACATTTTTGACGGGCCATGTACACTCGTAGATCATAACTATGGCCTAGCTTTGATTCGAAAGTTAAAATTAGAAAACCATGGAAAAAGAATATCTTTTATTTTATGCATCAAATTGTTTGCGAGAATAAAAGTGTTTTCTTTCTTTGCAATGTCATTGTAAATGCAATGTACTTATACAGTACTCGAACCTCTTCAAACTCTTGGAGTAATGATTATTGTCATTGAAAAAATACTTATCGACTCAAAAAATATTTATATGAATAACAGATTAAGAGCTCAGACAAATCATTACACAGTGGGTTACAGATTTTTGGGTCTACTGGTGTTTTTAATGAAATTTTAGTCCTGGGAAACAATCTTACTTAAACACTATGCTTATACTTTTTAGCGTTATTTCTATGCTGAATAGATAAAGATGCCGACAGCAATATAGATAGTTTCGAAACCTTGGTTGGTCATAGTTCTGAATGCGTAAAGTGATTTACTGTCCAATTTGTGTTCTGTTGGGTGACCTAGTTGACACCGCTTCTTCAATTGCAGTGTTTAATCCAAGATTAAGAATGAACGCTTGTAGTTAAAATTTTTATTTACATAATTTACATTTTTGAGATTTGTACAAAATTCTATTGATTCAGTCACTTCAAAACAAATTTCTCCCAGTAAATATGTCAGTGTTGAAACAGAATTTGTGAGGTTCTGTAAGGTGCCGTCTCTATATTTGAGAGGGCTTTTAATGGAATGAAACCCAATAGAAACCAGTACTTTCGATATTTAAAAACAACTATTTTAAACCTTGGAAGTGATGACATCAACAAGAATTTCCATCTCATAGTGAGAACATACTCAGGATGTTCAATAATGAATGGGTTTCCCTTGGAAGATCGAGACACATTTTTTATATCAGCATTAACCATGAACTCACTTAAACTAAACGCAGTTCAGATCACAGATAGCTGAAGGACAGTGATACTATTCCCGTTACAAAACTTTGCTCGGGTAAGTTATGTTAAATAAATTTTTATCAATATTTTTACCAAAAAATTAGTCTTAGTGTGTGTTGAACTCATAGAATACCTTGAAACTGTTAGAAAATGTTGCCCTTTGCATCGATCGACCTGTAACGCCGTAGTTGCTGCTACCACCTCGCGCTGCCAAACCTCAATACCGCAAAAGCTGTCGCAGTGTGAGGACAGTGACTAGCGCTGCAGCGGAAGTGTCATGAGCACATCTCTTCACAGTTGCACGAGCCTTTTTTGTACTCTTTGCACTTTAGATTTCAGTGATAACGATCAAACAAGTTAACTTGACAGTATCAACGGAAAGTATCCAATTTTAGTGTTTTTCGTTCGATCGACTTAGCTGTCACGATACCGTGTTTCGAGATAGCTGTACATGTTTACAGGTGAAGAAAGAAGAACGTTAACAGATAAACATGTCGTCGGGTGTTGCAGAAGAAAGCGAGGCGATGAGAAGCAGAGCCTATCAAGTGTGTCGGGACTATCTCCTCGGGGCATGGAAGCTTATCAACCAGGAAGAAATGGTTCTCAGACGCATCAGGTCAGATACTATTTTAAAATTTTGGCCGTAGATGAAAATTTTTGTCTTGTTTTAGAATTCTTGTCGTGTATAATGTTTTTGTCGCGTTTCAATTTTTTCTCTTGTTTCAAAATTTTTCTCTTGTTTTAGAATTTTTGTCTTATTTTAGAATTTTTGTCTTGTTTGAGAATTTTTGTCTTAGTTTTTGTCGTATTTTAAATTTTTGTCTCGTTTAAAATTTTTTGCCTGGTTTTAAAATTGTTGCATTTTGCATGTGTATAGTACCTATATTTTACCGGAAACAGTGCGCAGGTCTGCGAGGTTGGGGTCAAGGGTGCGGTGTTACTAATGATTATAACCAATAAATTTGTTTACATAAATACTAGCAACCTTTACGGTTTTCAATGACCTTGTAGCATAATGTAGTTCTACCGTAATAAATTTGCTTGGATTATATTTAATTGTAATTATATTATTATATTAAATACACAATTGTATCATTCCTTCTTCTCAATTCTTGATCTGCGGCACTGAAATTTCCGATTCATTTAACGAGTTTTTACTTTTTTATAAGAACGACGAATTAATTATCCTTAATTAATGTACAATCAATATCGGTTCACTTAATCTTTACTCTAATTCTGCTCTTTTATAGATTTCCTTTGATTGTATATATTGATGATCGATTGATTTGAATTTAGTTTGGCCGACATCATTATGGTTGTACAGATAATGCATATCCTGTTTAATGAATGTAGAAATTATTATTATTTCTTTGAATTTCGATGTGCGGATGTACGTCATTTCCGACTAAAGACATTTTTGCAGTGTGTGTGTGTGTGTGTTCTCGCTCAAGAGCAAAAATGATCAGGAGCCGGATTCTCAAGCTAATACGTTGATTTTTTTGTATATCTTTGATAAATACGCAGTTAATCCCCGTGAACATAATCGTCACTTGAATGAAGTCATACGAGTGTGTTATCATTCTTATCATTTCTGGGACGACGCGTAGTTTCTACCGTAATTGAACGTAAAACACAGGGCGAAATAAAGTTTTTACCCTGTCTTTTATAATTGTAGTTACTTATTTCATCAAATCAAGATTTAAGCAACACTAGGGAGACATTGCCCTAAATCATTTTTTTCGACTAGTGACATGGGTATTGCAATGCCAATGATGTCTTGTACCATCTCTATTGGAAATAAACTTTTTTTTGCGGGAGACCGAATAAATTTTTTTTTTTTTGAGGGAGAGAGATTGCGTTCAAATGACCGTTCGCGCAACCGGTCAGAAATGTGCTCGCCGTTGGGAGATACTCAAATAACTAGGATAAATTTCGAAGTTGTCTTCCTCGAACTGGGGAAATGACTCAAAACCGTATAATTGATATCATTTATAATCTTTGTTTTAATATTTTAGAAAAATGGTCTGATATTTACGTCTTTTCCCCTGGAATTGATAGGCCCTAAGAAATATTAAACTGAATAGTTCAGTCGTGACCCCTTTGAAGTTGTCAGAAGTGAAAACTGTTTTGGAGTTTTTGTTTTGGTTGTCGGAACTTTTTTATGCCAAGTTGGTCGCATGCACGCAATTGATTTCTCCTGAACATGATGTGCATATGTTTAGTTAATTTGCTAACACGTTAACAGCGATGGGTTAAACTGAAGTTCAATGTTAAACTCAAATTTCAAGTCGAAAGTTGTTAGCAAGTTTATAAAGACCAAACATTAACTGGGCCCATTCCATAAAATTAATTTTAAACAATTGTTAATAAAAATTAATAAGCCCATCCATCCAATAAATAAACCCGTCCATGGGTCGTTTCCCAGCAGGAAAAAGAACGTTAGCACGACCCACCGCAAGCAACGTGTAAGTTCAAATGAACTCCAATCTAGTGTTACATTATACGTCGTTCTATTCGTGAGAACACGCGCTAAATCGCATGCTGTGCAGGACTGAAAGGTTTCGCTCCAGCTTGGTAGCGTCTCAGGAGGACACAACTATTGTATCTGTGTGAATGAGCACTTTCAGAGGAAAATGTGTGAGGACCCGAGCTGAGAGTTAGGTAGGCCTTCTTTTTTGTTGAGATAAAATGTATTTATGTTAAGGACCATCTTTTTTTTTCGGTTCACTATACCGTACTGTTTTTCAGCACCTGCTACTTTCTTCTTCAACTTTGATCTTGTTTCATAATCTTTCTCAACTACTGTTTCTATGCCCCTTCTGCATAGATTCCGCGTTCCCTTAACTCCATCCAAAATGGCGCCTTCCTCCTTCCTCTCTTTGGGTCACCTTTGTGGCGGATAGGGAGGCTTAAACTAACTAATGATCTAATCTAATCCAGCTTGACAGCGTGCAGGAGACTTTTCAGATTCTAACTGCCGGTTTCGTTGGTATAAAACGTTCGTTCGATTCATAGGTGTTCCTTTGGTTGTTTCCTTGGACTATCATTGCTTGGTGAACAACACGTTTACGCGATTCGTAGAAAATTTTAATGCACCCTAATTTTATGTGTCATTTTTAGTGTTCAAACTTCTAATTTTTTATAATTTGTTCTGTTTGCAACACGTGTCAGCAAGAGTTAGCTCATTGTTAATGACGTATTAACATGCTTTCCCTGTTTGTTTTTGTCACATATTTTAATAGCGTGTTCATGTAAAGGATTGGGTCTCCGGCATTGGTTGGGTGCCAAATGAACGGGCTCAAGAAAAATGCTTATTTCTAAAATGAAGTATTCATTTTGGAAATGATCTTTAAGAAACCGTGGAAATAGTAATAAAATATAGTAAATAATAAAGAAATAATAAGGAACCTTGGAGCACGATTTAGAAAAATTCGCAAATCAAAGAGGACGTCAATGAAATCAACACATTCACCGCTTCCCGCGGCTGTTGACGGTTGGTATGGCTAGGTGGTAAGTAGCAAAATTGGGGAATCAACTTTACGGCTCGAATATAATTTCATCCTTTCTACAAAATATGAAAAATACAATTGCTGAACAACATTTCTCCTCGAATAATAAGTAAATTTTCAAAATGGTAACGAAACATAAATGTCATTCATTTCTACCGTTACGTGAGTGAGCTATTTAGCTATTGGTACACATATTGTCCAATGCGAGGGGAGTGTGTTGAAATGTAAATACATATGTGGTTGAGAACCCATATCTACGAGAAATAAGTGAAGGTCGCTCGTTCGAGTAATATCGGTCGAGTGCGCTGAGTATCTATTTTCCTAAGAAAATAATAGCGAGGAATAAGGCTTTGATACGTAACATTTTATGTTAAAAGCTTTACAGTTGAAAATAAACGTTTCAACTCGATGAGTCATTCTCAACAATTGATCTGAAAAAAAATAAAAAATTGAAAACATCGAAGGTAAATGTAAAAGTTAGTACATAGAATTAAATAAAATCGCTAAACTATTTGCAAAGGAAAAGCGGATTGGGAGTCATTTTCCCCAGTTGCTGTTTTCCTTCGTCGCCCAGTTTGACGGACCTTGTAAGTGCTATTTCTTATGAATACTTCACCAGCGCGACATTGATGGCAGCCCGAGGCGTACAGCACGGTAGATGAAACAAGGTAGGTTCATTTCTATGGGAGAAAATACACCTCCTCTTGTTCAGCTAGCCAATAGAAAGGCTTTATTTTAAACAAACATCATGACGTCACCAAAACGCCATATCGTAAGGCCAATAGCGGAGCCAGATTTGGTGGTAGCAGTGCTACCAGATGCAATATGAGCGCTGCTGTTGGTTCGTTGCCGTGACGTCAGCAAAACCACACCGTCAATGAAAAAAAGACTTTTTTGAACCTACCTTGTTTTTTCTAACGTGACGTACAGTCTGAGTTGCATGACCTACTTCTTCCCTTCATATTTCGGTGCCTCTTGTTGTTTTTACGCTTGTGGGTGACGTGTTTCCCTCAGCCTGTCTCCACTTGTCTGATGGGGTTGGCGTGAAATGCGGCTCTAAAACCGAAACCGGAGAAAAAATTTAAAATGGAAAATAAAAATGGTTTATTTCCAATAAAGTTTAAACAAGAAATATTGGACATTGATTTTTAAAATACCTTTACATTGAAACATCATTTCTTGATACTCACACATGAGTACATCAGCTGGATGTTCAACCTGTTTACGACTTTGTTCATCGAGACTTAACAGCATGTGTCAAAGCACATAAATTTTGTGTTACAGTTTTTTTACGATTGTGTCTATCACGCCGTTGAGTTAGAGCTGACAAATTTGTGTGTTCCATTGAGTTGTACATTTTCTTACTTCAGCGTTGTTTGAGTCTCAGCCTCGCACTCCCAACATATTCCGCATATTTGAGTCTTAGCCTCGCACTCCCAACATATTCCGCATATTTGA